>PVJI01024032.1:0-22572 GCA_004026765.1 Micronycteris hirsuta
AAGGTCTCCTTAGAGAAATCCGCTGACAGTCTTATGGGAATTCCTTTGTAGGTAACTGTCTCCTTTTCTCTTGCTGCTTGTAAGATTCTTTCCTTATTCTTGACCTTGGGTAATGTTATTATGATGTACCTTGGTGTGTTCCTCTTTGGGTCCCGCTTCTTTGGGGTTCTCTGAGCTTCTTGGATTTCCAGGAAGCCTAGTTCCTTTGCCAGATTTGGGAAGTTCTCGTTCATTATCTGTTCAAAAATACGTTCAATTTCTTGGTGTTTCTCTTGTCCTTCTGGCAGGCCTATGATCCGGATGTTGGGTCGTTTACAAATGTCTCTGAGGTTCCTGAGTCCCTCCTCATTTTTTTGAATTCTCGTTTCTTCCTTCTGGTCCACCCCATTGGTTTGAGTCCCAGCTTCCTTTTTTTCCCTATTGGTTCCCTGTAAATCTTCCTCCGTTATCTTTATTGTTTTGTTCATGTGATCAACTATTTCTTCCAGTTTTGTGAGCATCCTGATTATCAGTGTTTGAAACTGGGCATCTGTTAATTTGGCTATCTCTTCATCAGTTAGTTGTAATTTGGTCTGATCTTTCGTTTTGGCCATTTTCGTTCTTTTTTTTTTCGGCGCCCCTGTCGGAGTCTTAGGTGTTTGTTGGTGCCTGGCGACCTGGGTCGCTTTTTTGTGACGTTTCCTCTGGGGGCGGGGCCTGGGAGGGAGCAATGGCATCTGCCGTTCACTGCCACTCCCTATCACCCTCTGCTCCCCAGTTCCCCACCGCCTTTTCCGCCAGTCTCGGCCCTGCTGGTTCCCACTGGCCTCTCCGGTTACGCCGCCGGCCTGCGAGGTTCACCCGTTGCTCGGGGTCGTGTTTTGGTTAGGCGCTCCTGGGGTGAGTTCCTCCGGGCAAACTGCCTCTCACTCCGCTCCTCCGCTCGGTTCTGCCCCGCTTACCGGCCTGGATGTACGTCCTCCCCAACTTCCTGGGTGTCGGACTTCCCTTCAGTTCGATTCTGTCCGTTCTAGTTGTTTATTTTTCGCTACTGAGTTTGTTGTTTAAACTCCGGTTGTGAGCGGCGGTGCAGTGCGTCCACCTACGCCACCATCTTGGAGGAAGTCCAGCATCATCATTATTTTAGAATATTTGCATCACCTCGAAAAGAAACTCCATATCTTTTAGCTATCACCCCCACCTTCCTCTCAGCCCTTGGCAACCACTAATTTACCTTTTGTCTCTATGAATTTGCCTGCTCTAGACATTTTATAGAAATAGAACCCTACAGTCCCTGCCCTGGCTGGTGTAGCTCAGTGGATTGAGCGTGGGCTGCAAACCAAAGGGTCACCAGTTCGATTCCCAGTCAGGGCACATGCCTGGGTTGCGGGCTAGGTCCCCAGTGTGAGAGGCAACCACACATTGATGTTTCTCTCCCTCTCTTTCTCCTTCCCTTCCCTTCTGTCTAAAAATAAATAACATCTTTAAAAAAAGAAAGAAAGAAACAGAACCCTACAGTCCCCCTCTGTTCTTATGTGTTTTCTTGACAGGACAAGAGCAAAGCAGTATTTGTCCCAACTGAACATGACTAGAAAAACAACTTTGCCGGGCACCATTCTTTAAGAAATGAGGCTCTTGGGGATGACGTCTCTTCCTCAACAGGGTCAGAGGCAATAGTAGTGAAAGTGATTTGGATTTCAAAGGTTTAGTATGCTGTTGTGGTGGGATCTACTTTATCTGATGCGGCCACCTTTTAAAAACGACCCATTCTTTCCTTTGGAGGACTCACCTTCACAGCCCCAACCGCGTGGTTTTAATGGCACTGCTAATTATGATACCCTCCTCCTAGCCCCCATCACCCATGTTATGGACTGAATGTTTGTGTTAGGAGGTGGGGCCTTTCAGAGGTAATAAAGCCATGAGGGTGGAGCTTCAGGACAATGGGAGAGAGCTCGTTTCCTCTCTCTGCTCTCCCCCACATCAGGACACAGCAAGGTAGCTATCTGGAAACTGGGAAGATGGTTCTCAACAGAACCCAACCATGCTGGCACCCTAATCTCAGAATTCCCAGATGCAGACTGTGAGAAATCGTTTTTGCTTAAGCCACCCAGTGTCTGATATTCTGTTACAGTCGCCTCAGCTTTGTAAGACAGCCCACTTCCTAAGACAGGATACATGACGCAAGCTTGCTCTGTCAGAGAAACTTCCCTGGACATTTTCAAATGAGCCCTAAGGGAAAGGAACTGTTTCTTTTCAGGTGTCTGTCCTGGGAGGATGTGAGCCCTTGAGTTGCCATCAACCAGGATTTCAACATCCTGGTGGAAACCAGCAGAGAGAAGCAGAGATGGGGCGGGGCAGGGGGTGTAAATCTTGAGGATCCCCATACTGTCCCTGAAGTTCCTTGGGCTGCCCTGGTTATTGCTTCTCTGAAACTTTGTTTGTTGGTTCTAGCCTCTATTGTAGAAGTAGAATGGGCCTCAGGCGGGGCCTAACGGCTCAGAAACTCATGGGAAATCAACCTTTAATACCAGCAGTCTCATGACAAATGAGGGAAGTGCAAGGGCTGTTTTGTGTCTATTCTTATATCTGGTGACCAGGTGAGCAGGCAGCCAAGTTCTGCAGTATGACTGAAAAGGGTTAATAGAGTAAAAAGACCCCAAGAAAAGAGTTGGGTTTGAGCTCCTCCCATCCAGCAAAATTCTCACTCTGCGCCCACTAACCTTAAAGGGATCTTGGAGAAATCAAGGATGCAAGCTACGTTGTCTCTTGCTTTGTGAGGTTGTTTCATAGAACTAGGTTTCTGTGTCTTTCGACATCAGGAAAAAAAATACTCCTTTAACTATATCTATGGGCATCTTTCCTTTAATGACATCACTGTCCCACTGAGACACACTGTGCAATGAGTTGTTCAAAGACCCTTCCAATAAATCCCCTTTTATCTAAACTCCTTCTTGTTTGCTTTCTCATGACAAAAGTTTCAACTGTCCTGACTGGTGTGGCTCAGTTGATTGGGCATCATCCCGCAAAGCGAAAGGCCGCTGGTTCGATTCCCAATCAGGGCCCATGCCTGGGTTGCGGGTTCGGACCCAGTCAGGGCACATACGAGAGGCAACTGACTGATGTTTCTCTCTCACATATATAGTTCTCTCCCTCTCTTTCTCTCTCCGTTCCGCTCTTTCAAAAAAAAAAAAAGTTTCAACTAATACAACTACTGATGCTAAGAAATTCCGTTATCAACCTGCTTATTTGAAGATAATGTGCCCACTATACTTTTGTGCAAAATCTGACGATATATGTTCAAGCAGAACACCATGAACTGGCTACCAATCCCAGAGGAAGACTTCAAACACCTCTCCGCCCATCCTAGCTTCATATCAGAGTTGTCATGGAAATCAAAATACAGGCAAGAAGTGCATGGAACAATGCTTTACTCACGTGGAGAAGAGACTGAACAAGATCAGCTTTAATAGTGGGTGTCTGTCCTCCATGGCCAGCAAGTCTCCCAGGCAGCCAACAAAGGGCAGTTGGCCTATGCACACCCCTCCAGTGCCACAGCAGAAGGACCCTGATCCCTACCGTTGGAGTGTGAAATACTGAAAGCTGGGTGCCTGCCTGTGGGTCATTGACATACACACTTAAGCAGAATGAAGGAGCACTCATTGACCATAAAACAGGGCAAGAAAGGCCCACACAAGGCAATGAGCCCAGCACAAGCTGTGTGGGCTCTTATCTCTTGGTAAGGACAAGTTCCAGGGCTAAGGTCCATTCTTACATGGCCAAATGGGGGTCAAAAGACTGCGGACATGAGACTGCCTGCCCCAGTAATAACCATATCCATTGGAAACTTTGGCTTACAAGTACAGAAAATCCAATTCAAACAGAACTGGCTCACATAACTGAAAAAGTCCAACAGTAAGGACCCTAGCTCCGTTTATGTGTGACTCTTTCCTCTGCCTTCCTATGTAATTCTGTCACCATGCTAAGACTGGCGATCTTTATGAAAGCAAAGTGGCTGCAGATTTTGTCTTTCCTGACATTAGACCCTCCTGTAATTAGACCAACTTGGCATTCCTAAAATAAAGGGGAGAGGCAATCTGAAGGTCCACCACACTGATCCAGACTGTTTTGACTTAGTTTAGTTTGGTAATGGTTCAGTCGTGTACCAGGCATTGTCTATGAATGAACACAGCCCTGCCACCCCATCCCCCCCAAAGCCCTCAGTCTTCTAGTAAATGCATAAGTAGTTACTGTGAATATAATAGTGAATGTTAATTTGTAGGTAACCCAGAAGAGGATACTTAGCTTAAATCTAGGGAGTTGTAAAGGCCCTCTGGTGAATATTTTCCTGGTGTTTAAAGGTATTTCCACATGAGACTTCAACTCCATACAGATACTCCATAAGGCTAAGGCCTGACCCCACAGAATCTACTTATCCCTGGCACGGACTGGCTCTCATGCCGTCCCAAATCTGTCCCAGAGGAAGCCATTGCCTAACTGTATTTTAACCAATTAGGGGTTTTCTCGTTTCCATGTTCAGCCAATTGTTTGTTCTCTTGTTATATTCTCTTTCATTAACTTCAGAGAGTGTTCACAATCCTATCCTGCTCTCCTCCATTTGTTCTTACAGCTCCCCACCCTCTCCACCTACATGTGAAAATTTAATTTTCATTTTTCAATATATGGCAATGCAGTAACACTTTTCAGAACAAGGCAGAAGGTACTGTGAAAGTGAGGACTGACATTTATTAAGCACCAACTATGTACCAGGCATACAAAGAGACTTTTTTTTTTTTTTGCATCCATTTAATTCTCAGAGAAGCCCAGGATAGATGTATATCCCTGTTTTACAATGAGGAAGCGGAGCCCCAGAGAAGGTGTTTTTACTCATAGAAAGTCATACAGCTGCTTAGTGGCAGAAATCTATACCCAAAGCCATCTGATTTCAAAGGTTTTCCAAATCTGGACTCTTCGTTACACAGCAATTTCGATTTAGACTGCAATGAAAATCATATGGACAGTTCACACCCACACCCACACACACACACACACTCACACACTCCAAGAACTTGGCCCCACTGCTAGAGATCCTTATTTTAAATGGGTGGAAGCATCAGTATTTTCCTTCAAAGCTGCTTGGATGATTCTAATGAAAACCCAGAATTGGAACAAATAGAGTTAGAAGATGTTGCCTCCCAAAGCATATCAATAAATTTCATGAAACATAGTAGAAGCCGAACAGCACTTCAAGCTCAGCATCTAAAAATAGCTAATAGTGCCAATACACAGTATTAAAGGAAACAGGGTAATTTTAGCTAGGATGCTTTATGCATGCAAAGTGTTTATGATAGGCCCGGGACCTAGATAGACAGCATGAGTAAGAGCCCCAGACCTGCTCTTGACTTCGCTTCTGAGCCTGCATGTAGGATGGTTGGCTTAGCGTGCGTCACAAACGCCCTGTCCCATAGGCCCACTCTGGACTCACCTGCAGCTACTAGGGAACACAGTCTCATACACACTGACAGCTCCCCACCTCAAGCAGCCACCCGTGTCTCCACGTCTCTGCCCGAGGGCTTTCCTGAGCACCTTTGGAGCCGGCTCAGCCTGTGCTCAGGGTGTACAGGTAGTGCCAGGGATTCATTATCCCCAAGGGCAGCCTTTAACCAATGAAGGACAGAAGCCCGTGGCTAAATACTTTGGCTTCTCATCCTCAGTGGGGTGATTCAGAGGCCACTTGGTTCCCTTGAATTTCATTGCTGCATGGTTATAATTACTAATAGCTCATCCTTTGGGGGGGACTTCCTGTTTAACCATCTCCACTCCCTCACTTGTGTTTACTGGGATCATCTTCCCAGTTTACTCTCTGCACCTAAATCCTAGTCTCAGGGTCTGCTTCAGGGGCAGCAAAACTAGAAAAGCAACTTCTAAGTGTCTCATTTCAGCCTCAGATGTAAATAAGTATTAAGGCAACAATGAAACTAATTTATACATAAATACTCCTTCGTAGCTTACAAAGAGATTATACAAACATTCTCACTTTGATCACTAAAGAAGAACACTTCATAACACCATCACAAGAGGGTTTGGGGATGGGTGTCACGGGCTTTAGTTTCTTGAGAGAAAAGTATCCCATTATCATAATAAAGACAGGCATAGATTAATTTTCCCCTTTATGCATGCACACTGCTAACTCTATTAGACTCTATGAGTGAGTTCTTCACAAGGAAGATGGTCTTTTCAAGCAAATATTAGAAATAATTCTAATGTTTTATGTAGAGGATGCTCAAGCAATTAGTACAACAATGTCAGTGTTTTTCAAAAATTTTACCTTGCTTCATTATGGAAAATTACATGTTACAAATATGTGTTGTGGTTTCAAGGTTCTGGTCAAGGGGATGGCATAAATAAACATGGTACTCAAAACCTCCCACAACCAAATCAAAATTACAACTGAACTATAGAACAACTATCATGCAGAACCATCTGAAATGTAGCTGAATGGAAGTCCTACTACTAAGGATACGAAAAAGAAGCCACATGGAAGCTGGTAGGAGGGGTGCAGACATGGAACGGGCTAGTCCCACACTCACATGTGGTGGATAAAAATTGGGAGGGATATCTTGGATGAATAAGTCCCCCTGAGGAGCCAGGGATCCCAGTCCCACACCAGGATCCCCATCCCAGGGCTCCAGTGCTGGGAAGAGAGGTCCCTATAACTTCTGGCTGTAAAAACCAGTGGGGATTGTGGCTGAGTGAGTTGGAGGGTAACTGGAGTCCCAGACAGTTCCTCGTCAAGGGCCCACACATGGACTTACTCAGACTCACTCCCTCTGAGCTCCAGCGTGGGGGCAGCAGTTCAAAAGGCATGTTGGACATATGGGGAGGATCTAAATTATCTGCCATGAGGGTGACAGCTAGGGGTTAGCTCTCTCCCAGACAGAAGTGCTAACAGAGGTCATTGTTCCTTTTCTGAGACCGCCCACAATAAGTGAGATAGAGAAAGACAAATGCAAAATGATTTCACTTATATGTGAAATCTAAAAACCAAAATAAACAAACAAGTGGGACAGAAACAGACTCATAGGTACAGAGAGTATTTTTATGGTTGTCAGATGGGAGAGGGCTTGGGGGGGTGGGTAAAAAAGGTGAAGGGATTAAGAAGTACAAATTGGTAGCTAAAGAATAGTCACAGGGATGTAAAGTAAAGTATACAGAATATAGTCAGTAATATTATAGTAACTATGTATGGTGTCAGATGGGTACTACATTTATCCGGGTGATCACTTAAGTTATATAAAGGTCTAGTCACGGGGTTGTACACATAAAACTAATATAATATTATATGTCAACCATAATTTAAAAATAAAAAAATTTAAAAATACGTATTGTGGAAACATTTTTCACTGAGCTAAAAACAATTTAACATGGGCAGAGACTAGGGATAACAGAGAAATTCAACTTTTTTTCTGTCTTTCTATAATTTAAATAAAAATGAAACAGAAAGGGGGAGATCATTGGGGTGGTACCATAAAAAGTAATATACCTTTGCCATTTCTTTGTAACATACAGGAGATCCTCCTGGGTATTACAGCTCATAGCAGTGTTAGCTATAGAGAACTTTAATAAAATTGACTGACTCAAGGAAAGGATATTATTATTTTGAGAATAAGAATGAGCCAAAATGCCCAGCTCTCTCTGAGTCTAAACGCTAATGAAATAGATAATCCTGCAGTAGAAGAATTCAATTCAAGCTATTATTGTCCCTTCTGTGCTGAGTCAGAGCTGTGCACCTTGCACTTTTCTTCATGGAAAGTAGGGCTCCTTTTTAGGGAAACTGCAGTCTTTTTTCTTCTTTTAGACCTTTTTATTGCTAGTTGTATTTCTACTATTCCTACTTGAAGGAATTTTAAAACATTTCCTTAAAAACAAGATTAAAAGTTTTAAGTTTATATAGGAGAGTTACTACATTAACCATATAGTTGTTTCTTTCAGTTTTATATTTCCTTTTCAAAAAATCTAGATGATTTCTTGAAATATCTAAGTTATAATATCCACAAATAAAACCTTGAACTACAAGGTTTTTTTCCTCTTCATCCATTGACTCCTGATTTTAATTAAAACACAATTTCATGCCCGGCTGGTGTGGCTCAGTGGATTGAGCATGGGCTGGGAACCAGAGGGTCCTGGTTCGATTCCCGGTCGGGGCACGTGCCTGGGTTGCAGGCCAGGTCCCCGGTGGGGGCCATGTGAGAGGCAACCATACATTGCTCTTTCTCCCTCCCTTTTCCTCTCTCTAAAAATAAATAAATAAAATCTTTAAAAAAAAAAAACAAAAAAACCACAATTTCATTCATCTTTTGGGGTCAGCATTTGGTCCAAGTGGTCACGACAAAGTAGGGTGCAAAATGGGTGTTTCCTCATAGAGGTTGATTGTGTAAAGGGGCAAACTGCTTCTCAGAAAAAAATTAAAACAGGAAAAAAATTTTTTAAAAGAAAATTAAGACAGGATCCTAATTGCATGACCAAGGAAGGGGGGAGGCGAGATATGGAAGTAACACTCGTCTAGGGTCACTGAACAGAAAGGCATGCAAACCGAAGAGGAAGGAATTTGGAGACACTTAAGGAAGTTTGAAGGGAGGGAAGCAGGTGGGTGGAAAAGATGCCAGGAATCAGTGGGACCCCCAGAGAGAAGCTGGATTTGCATATTTGACCTCCTCAGTATACTCATAGTTTCTAAAATACATGAACAATTGTTGTTTTACCCATCAATTCCTACTGAACATTCCGCGTAGGGAAGGGGAAACCAGCCGGTTGGGCTTGGTCTGTAGTCTAACATTTTAATTCCTGATAATTTAATTCCTTTCGGACTTGTAATCTTTACCATTGATTGTTGGATTGTGGAGGAAAGACAGCTTTTTTGGACAATTCAGAACGCATTTACATCTTCTTTGAGGCAGATTATTTTTAATCTAAAAGAGGTTATTATTTGTTATCGGCATTCCAAAAACTTTTGTTTATTGGGACTATTGCTGTTCTCTGTGCTTATTTTTATAACTTATCAAATATCAACATTCTGGTCAGCAAGCAACTTTAAGTAAAAACAGGTTTGAGTGAATAGTACTGAGATTAATAGAGAGCAATTTTGATGTTTCCTACCTTAGGACTGTTTGAGACTCAGCTTGGTTGTTTTATACTCATCCAGTGGCTCTGTACGGACTTGAATTTTGTGTGTTGCTCATGAAGATGTCAGCTTATTTAGATATAGCACTTAAATTCCACCCTGTGTTTTAGAACAATTCCTGTTTTTCTCTTTGCTAGGGTAGTCATAGCTTTGATATATGAATTTGTGTTTCTGAAGCTCTAAGTAATCAGTAACTTAAGTTCGAACACTACGGCATAACACAGAATATTTCTTTGTGTTTTCAAACACCAAATATGTCTTTGAAATCATACGTACTATAACATTCAGATGAGTTCTGTTTAAACACTTGGAAATTATACTATTCTTGCATGTTTTATTTATCAGCTGCCTTTGTCCGGCTGCTGATTGCATGTCCAAGGAACAATGAAAGCCGAAACATTCAAGTTTAATTTATGTGAATTGTTGTAAATGGTGGTGATTGAAATTGGACAGGGGCTACAAATATTCCTAGGTCATTTTATATAGATTTTTTTCTGACTCTGGCTACGAGTTAGGTTCTTTGATATCAGCTAAAACCGTGAAAATTAAGTCAGTTGTGAAAATTCAAACCTTAGGAGGCATTCTTGATCTGAACATCTGTAAGTATTATGCTAATTGTCCAGGCCCCAAAGAGAAAATCTAGTGAATAAGACTGCAAGAGCAGATTTGAGTTTTCTAATGTATGTTTCCCAGTTGGAAACAGATCACTTTTATTACCTTTTTCTTATTTTCAGTTGCAATTTGTGGACTCATAAATATTATACATAGTTAAAAATTGAATGGAATTCTATGATTTACTTTTCCATAAATTTTTTAGAAAGTAATTAGCTTGTTCTTTGCTGTTCTCATGATATTGAGGATACAAAAATATTATATAAGGATTTTGAGGCTTTAAAAAATTTATGGTGGGAAAGTTGACTCTGGAATAATACAGTTTCTGCTTTGGTATTTAAATAGTACTTTTTCTACCTCCACCTCCACCCACATGTACACACTCCATTCATTAAATGCATTATGTATGGTAAGTGGAGGGGAACATTCTTACTGAAAACTGTTCCCGAGAGTGAGGGAGATACATTAGTACATCAAGCAAAATGTTTGGTAACCGGTGGCTTTTTGACTTTGCTGATTTAGGAGACATATTGTTGAAATTTTAACATTCATCTGTCATAGGATGTTGGAAATAAATTCAGGCAATTTTAGTGCATTCCTTGGTAGGCTACTTGGGTAGCCTCTGGGTTCTGTTAAGAGATCTAATAGCTACTTTCATGCTGATTTTTCTTTAGCAGGCATCTTTTCTTCTGGCTTCCATGACTCTTTGAAGGAAAAATCAAGTCCTTAAAATTAATCTCAGATTTATATATATGTTAACTGGTCTAGAAAATCACTGAGTTTTTTCCATGGGTGACCCATCTCACCCACTGGTGTTGGAGTATTCAGACATTCTTGCAAAGGAAGAAAGAAAGAAAAGAAAAAGAAGGAAAAAACCACAAACAAATGTCATCTGCTTAGGTTTTACTCATTTGACTGGCTTGCTTCAATATTTCAAAATCCTGGGTTCTGAATTTAGTATACTTTCCATTTTGGGTGTCATCTGAAAATTTGATCAGTTTGCCATCTCAAGAGAGATAGACAGCCTGCTAAACAGGCCGGGCTTCCCCTCAGGGAGCCTAGCAACAAGCTGTCTCAAAGGAAGGACTTTAAAATGTTCAAGTGAGAAGGGTGATTGCTGTGTGCAAATTCCAGATTAGGATGATCTTTGCCTCAGCAAGGCCATTCCACTGACCATTAACCCAAGTCCTCCTAATTCCTGATGATGCACTCTTGATTGGGTGCCTCCTGCCCATCTCAACTTCTCTATAAGTACAGAAGAGCAGACTCTTTCTACTGGAGTCAACACTTGGTGCTTTCAAGTGTGCCCTGCCCCCAAACACATCTCTATGGAAAGAGAAGAGCTGGGACGTGGCATACGTGATATCTGTATGCCATTGTCATACATTTCATTGACCCTTCTCTAAGTTTCCTCAATAAACCTGCCTTGCCCCTTCATTATGTACTGTGTGTGGTATTTGTCCCTGCTCTGGGATTAAATCGCTCGTACTTAATGTGGGGTAAAGATCACCTGACCTACTGCTACAGTCTTGGGAAGACAGAAGGGCTTAAGTGGGTGGTAGACAAATCTTCCCTGGGATTATTGGCAAGTCTCCTGGCTGAGTTGGAATGGCCAGTGACTAACTGGTCATAAGCCTTATGCCAAAGACTGCAGAAGCCCTGGATCAGAGTATCTACAATGAAAGAAAACAGTGGGATGATAAAGCTGCCATGATTCCATCCCCTGGTTCCTCCTCAGCAGTTTGGAGATCTTTTCAAGCCCTAGAGATGACAAGGAACGTGTAAGGTGTGGTAGGAAGAAAAATGGACCACTGAAGATGCTCATGTCCTAACTCCCAGAACCTGTAAATATGTTACATTACATGGAAAAGGGGAATTAACGTTACTAATTAGCTGATTGTAAAATAGAGATTATCCTGGATTATTGGGTGAGTCTGATATAATCACAAGGGTCCTTAAAAGTGGAAGAGGAAGGCAAAACAGAGTCAGATTGCATTGGAAGACCACATAGCTGAGGGAGGAGCGTGCGCAGAAGCTAATATCTCCTGCTGTATATGGTTGTCACTCCAGACCAAGTCAAGCAGTCCCTGCAAGGCCTAGGGAAGCTGCCAAGTGACTCCTGATCACCTCTTGGGATATAGTTTCAGTCTCTCTCCCTCTCACAGCCACATCAAAATTACAACTAACCTATAGCACAACCATCACTCAGAACCATCAGAAATCGAGTTGAATGGAAATCCAACAACTACAGAATTAAAGAAACCACATCCATCCAGACCAGTAGGAGGGGTAGAGACATGGAATGGGCTGGTCCCACTTCCCTGTGTGGTGGATAAAAATTCCGGAGGGGTATCTTGGGAGTGAGGAGTCCCAACCCCACACCAGGCCGCACAGCTCAGGGTTCCAGTGACAGGAAGCTAAGACCCCACAACTTCTGGCTGCAGAAAGCAGCAAGATTAAGTTGGTGGAAGAAACTTCTGGAGTCCCAAGCAGTTCCTCTTAAAAAAAACCCACACATGAACTTACTCAGACTCACTGCCTCTGAGCTCCAGCACCTGGGTAGCAGCTTGAAAGTCACGAGTGGTACAGGGAGGAACTGAAGTGCTTGGCATCAAGGCGAGAACAGTGGGATGGTTTTCTCCCAGACACAAAGGTGGGCAGAGGCATTGTCCTGTTTATGAGCCCTCCTCTCAGAGCCACAGAACCAGCAGGTGGGTGTCATGTCTGAGACCCCATCAACCTGGCTACTACTGTTTGCCCTGCTCTGGAGATCCCCTGAAGCTCTGCCCCACCCAATTTACAGGCCCACCCAAGCTGTCAACAGTAGCTTTTCCATATGAATGGCTGGTCTTGGCTCCTGCTTTACAACTTCCTAAATCCTCTCAAACAAGCAACAGCTGGCCTCAGTGAGTTCCAGGCCTGACACTAGCAGCAGCCAGCCTAGGTCCACAGCTTGGCTTCACCTGGGAATCTCCAAGCCCAGCACAGTTAGCAGCCATCTTCAGATTGCTTTGTAGCTCCGGCAGGGTGGCCTCAGGCAGAACACAGGTGGGGGCCGACCTTGGCCTATACCACCCAGGGAACCCCAGACCCTGCACACCCAGTGGACAGCTACAGACCATGTCAGAGCACCACCACCCTGCCCCTGCACGGCTGATCCTCCGCAGAGGGCATAGGTTGGTGGTCAGTAGTCACAGCCTGTCCTTGCAGCTGACTGGCCTGCGTAAATCCCTCCCACTGACCTACCAACAGCAAACAAGTCTCAACTACAAGAGAAGGGTATACTCAGCCCACATAAAGGGCACAACTTGAACGCAGCTTGGGAGATAGGGGAGGCTGTGCCACTGGACCCCATAGGACATCTACTACATTAGGCCACACTACCAAGACAGGGAGTCATAGCAGCTCTACTTAATACATAGAAACAAACACAGGGAGGCTGCCAAAATGAGGAGACACAGAAACATGGCCCAAATGAAAGAACAGATCAAAACTCCAGAAAAAGAGCTAAATGAAATGGAGATAATCATCTATCAGATGCAGAGTTCGAATCACTGTTTATAAGGATGCTCAAGGAACCTCAGCAGAATAAAAAGGAATCAGTCAGAAATGAAGGATACATGAATTGAAATAAAGAACAATTTACACTAGATGGATGAAGCTAGAAATCAAATTAATGATTTGGAACACAGGAAGAAAAAAAACAACCAATCAGAACAACATGAAGAAAAAAGAATCCAAAAAAACAAGGATAGTGTAACTGGCCTAGGGGACAACCTCAAGAGGTCCACATTCGCATCATAGAGGTGCCAGAAGGAGAAGAGAAAGAGCAAGAAATTGGAAATCTATTGAAAAAATAAGGAAAGAAAACTTCCCTAATTTGGTGAAAGAAATAGACATGCAAGTCGAGGAAGCACAGAGAGTCCCAAACAGGACGGATGCAAAGAGGCCCACTCCAAGACACATCATAATTAGAATGCCAAAGGTTAAAGATGAAGAGAGAATCTTAACAGTAACAGGTGAAAAGGAGACAGTTACTAACAGGGGAGTTCCCATAAGACTGTCAGCTGATCTCCCAGAAGAAACTTTGCAGGCAAGAAGGGATTGGCAAGAAATATTCCAAGTCACGAAAAGCAGGGACCTACAGCCAAGATTGCTCTACTCAGCAAAGTTATCATTTAGAATCAAAAGGCAGATAAAGAGCTTCCCAGGAAAAAAACTAAAGGAGTTCATCATCACCAAACCATTATTATATGAAATGTTAAAGAGACTTAAGAAAAAGATTAAAACTATGAACAATAAAATGGTAATAAATACATATCTATCAACAATTGAATCTAAAAAACAGACTAAGCAAACAAGAAGAACAGAGACAGAATCATGGATATGGAGAACATTTTGATGGTTGCCAGATGGGGGTGGGGGTGTGAGGGAATGGGTGAAGAGATGAGGGTATTAAGAAGTACAAACAGGTAGTTATAGAATAGCCATGAAGATGTAAAGTACAACATAGGAAATGGAGTAGCCGAAGAACTTACTCGCATGACGTATGGACATGAACAATGGTGTGTGGATTGCCTGCAGATTGCGGGGTGCTGGGTGGAGGGGGGCAGAGGGGGAAAAACTGGGACAACTGTAATAGCATAATCAATAAAATATAATTTCAAAAAACTAGATAGTGGTGATGGGTGTGCAACACTGGGAATATACTTTATACCTCTGAATTGTACAATACACTTTTAAATAGTTAAAATGGTAAATTTTACATTATGTGTATTTTACCACAATAAAAAAAAGTAATAAAAAAGGACAAAGCAATCTGTCTACCAGGGTGACCATTCAGATCGTATCTATCCATCTTTCCACGAGGATACCAAGACCTTGCCAAATGCCTTGCAGGAGTCTCTGTATACAATTTGTACCACATTACTTTGATCAACCAGCCTAACACCATTAGCGAAGGTACAAGTAAAAGGAAATCTGATGACTGATGTGATGTTCTTTGTTATCCCATCATCCCAGCTCCTACAGTTCAATAATTTCCTGTGTGGGTGTTTACATTTTATTCTTTGAATATTGTGATCAATTACCTGGGGAGAACATCAAGTATACCTGACTGTTAATTTTAGTATTGTCTCCTTTTTCAAAATTAGGACCCCTCCTCCCACACCCCCTTCCATTCCTCTGGTTTTTCTCCTACTTTCCAACCACAGGAATTCAGGGTCTCATTTGTAAGTTTTCGCTGACGGTTTATTATTTTCACCTGGGTCCAAACCCTAGCAATTAGAGCCAATCAATGCTGCATCTTTTGTCTGTTTTCTCTTCTTTTTCTTTCTTTTTTTTAAGTTTCATTTCTCAACAGTTTCCTCTTCATTCACTTTACTTCAGCCATGCTAGTTTCCTTCCGATTCCTTACATCAAATATGCCACACTTCCTCCTGTCGAAGTCTAAGCTTTGGCACTTGTTCACTCTCTGCCTGGAGGGCTTATTCCCCAGATTTCACTGGTTCTTTCCCTCATTTCCTTCTGATCTGTGCTCAAACATCACTTTGCCAAGAAAGCTTTCCCCGACCACTCTATTTGAAAGAGCAACTCCCGTGGCCTCTCCCTGCAATTTCTCTCTCTTGCTATTTATCACCTTCTGACCTATTTGTTTATCTGCTTATTATGTGTCTTCCACTGTCACTCCCTTCCCCTCACCTCTTGGCACTTCTCACTGTCTGACAGAGTTATGTGTTGTGTGATTGTATGGCTCCCCTGAGCTATCACGGGTGGGGTTCGGTATTATTCATATAATAAATCAAGATTGGCTTTCAACTTTTCTGACCCATTCAGTCAATCAAGCAAGAGTACTGAGCAATCTTTCCATGCCAGGCATTTGTAAAGTCTCCGAGCTACAGAAAATAAGACATGATTCTTGCTTGTAAGTACCTTCTAGACTACTAGAGGTGAACGAACAATAATAAGTCATAGGAGAGGCCACGAGATGGGAATGTTAAGGAGGCCTCACCGAAGAGGTGAAAAGGCTGTTTTCTGAAAGCTCGGGCAGGTTTCCACGGGTGTTCAAAGTCACTGAGGTGGGAGAAAACTTAGCTCGTTCAAGGAACTTTAATATTCTGAGGCTGGAGCTCCAGAGGCAGAGGAGAGAAGGGTAGCACTTACCACCATCTGATTATTTGTTTATCATTTATCTGTCTCTTACTCTCTTTTCCCTTATTTCTTGGGCTTATCATCTCTTGAGCAAGTGCCAAGAACCTGACCCTAAAGGACCAGGCCGAGTTTGACATTGACATGTGATGGGGTACGAGGTCAAGAAGACAGAAAGGGGGAAACGAGACAGGGAGCCCAGGAACTATGCTGTTTGTACAAAGCCTTCATTATTCCTGCCTGTAGATGGCCACAATACTTAAGAAAGCTGCCAAGTCAGATTAAAATCAATCAAGAATGCAGACTATGCATCTTAGGTTCAACAGACAGAACTACTGGCGAGGGAATCATTGCTTTACAAAAGCCTCCCTGTTTCAGCATAGTTTGTAGCAGGACAGTGTTCAGGGAAAGGCTGGTCAACCAGCCCAGCATGTATTTGAGTCTGTTTTTTGCTCTGTCCTCCTACTGATTCATTAAGCAGAGTGTAGCACTCACTGTGATTCAGATTCATGACTTCAAATCAAATAGGAGACTAATTTCTGCCAAGTACAGGAAGGAACCAAGCAGGGCCCTGGGCTTGCTTAGGGCAGGCTACCGAGGCAGGAACGGGCTAACTGCTTTTCTTCAGGCATTTTGGGAAAACCATAGCTTCAGACCTAGACACAGAATGGGTAATAGAAAAAGCCTAGGTTAATGATAAAGACATGCCTTGACCTTGGATACTATCATGCCATTTTACTTTTAACAAATCTATAAATCATTATGAAGTTAGGACATTTTAGCTGCAGTTAATTGATTAGATTAGGGAAAGCAATGGACAACTGGCACTAAGTATTTTAAATAGAAATATAGTGTTAAGAAATTAAATTTGAGTCTATTTTATAGACTACAGTAAAGCCGTTGAGTGTGTCAATCATGAAAAGGCACAGGTTGCTCCGAAATAAATGATTGCTCCTCAGGACTTGATTGTCCTAATGCATAACCTATATTGTGGACAGCAAGCCGCTATGCAGGCAGAATATGGAGGCATAGAATGGTTTCCTATAAGCAAAGGTGTTAGAAAAATATGCATTTCGTGTCCTTATTTGTTTAATCTGTACTCAGAACACATATGAAAAACTGGGCTAGGCTCAGAGGAAAGAGAGTGAATCGGTGAAAGAAATATCCATAACTGAAGTTATACAGATGACGCCATCTTACTGGCAGGAAGTGGCAACGATTTGAAACAACTTCTGATGAAAGTGGAAGAAGAAAGTGCCAAAGCAGAGCTGCATTTGTCAAAAAGACAAAAATCGTGACTAAAGAACTATACAGAAGAAATATACTACTTTGATAAGGAAGAGATCAAACGTGTTAAAGATTTTGCTTATCTTGGTTCAGTCATGAATTCAAACGGAGACTGAGGCCGAGAAATCAAGAGAAGGCTGAGACTCAGAAGGTCAGCAAAGGAGGAATTTGGAAAGATCAAGAGCAAAGATGTGTCATTGGAGATCCAGGCTGATCCTCCACACCCTCACATTCCCAATGACTATGTACGGATAAAAAAGTTGGATAGTGCCCTGGCTGGTGTAGCTCAGTGGATTGAGCGCGGGCTGGGAACCAGAGGGTCCCGGTTCGATTCCCAGTCGGGGCACATGCCTGGGTTGCGGGCCAGGTCCCCAGTGAGGGCCATGTGAGAGGCAACCATACATTGCTGTTTCTCTCCCTCTCTTTCTCCCTCCCTTCCCCTCTCTCTAAAAATAAATAAAAATAAAATCTTAAAAAAAAAAGTTGGATAGTGAAGAAGGCTGATAAAAAAACATTGCTTTATTTGAAACATGTTGTTGGAGAATTCTATGGGTACTCTGGACTGCTAGAAAGACAAACAAGTGGCTCTTTCAGCAAATTAAACCCAAAACATTCTTGGAGGCAAAAATGACAAAGCTGAACTTGTCCTATTTGGGGTGTATCATGAGAAGGGAGGGTTCTTTGTCAAAGACAATAATACTGGGAAAATAGAAGGCAGCAGGAAAAGAGGACCAAATGTGAGATGAATTGACTCCATAAAAGAATCCATAGGCATGAGTTTATAAGAGCTGGGCAGGATCCTAAGGACAGGACATTGTGGATACCACTCATTCACAGAGTCACCAGGAGTCGGAGCCAACTCAACCACATGTAACACATATACACACACACTTTAAGGAGAGCTAAGAATTGTTGGAAAGTTAGTCTGTGAGGAATCAATAATATTCACATTCCAGTGTATACTACCTTGTATGTACTAAGCATCATGGTAGTTCCTTGGCACACTTTATTTCATCTTTAAGATAACTTTATGAAATATGTATATTATTAACCTCATTTAATAGGTGAGGAAGTTGAGGTGCTGAAAGATTAAGGAAGCTGATTAAGCTATGCAAAAAAGCCAAGATTGAAAGTCTGAGCTGGCCTGACCCGAAGGGCATGCTGTTCTGTAGGGGGCTCTCAAAAACTCTTTCAAGCTTTTGTGGCAAACACCAAGTACCTTCTCACATGAAGTCCTGCTGGAGAGAGAATGGGATGAGAATTAGGAAAGTATTTTTACTTGATGTGAATTTACAATGATGCAAACGACAGTTTGGGGGTGCATTTTCTTCAGTAGCGGAAATGCATGAGTCTTCCCTCTTAAACTAGGAGAGAGCCACAAGCAAAAAGAAAGCCGTTGAAGGAAAGACTTCTATGGAAGAGTCACCTCAATGCAAAGTTAAGTCATGACTATCAATGAGGCTATAAAATAAGAAAGCATCTTCATGAGAAATACAGAGAAGCTTCAAGAAAACAGCTCCTTCGTTGACTGCTTGTGCTTAGGCATTATGGAGGACAGCCGAAGGAAATTCCAGGCACCGGCCTTCTCTCCCACTTGTGCCCGACTATTCTAGACTTCCGGCATATAACTCAGAAAACATTTCATTTCTGTTTACGGCGGAGAGCAACACCACCAAACACACACACACACACAGAGAAAGACATCCCCAAACAAAGACCGACTTAAAGTGGGCTTTTCAGGATCCCCGAATTGAAAGAAGGCTTCAGGTTTTGAGTGCCAAGCCCTTCATGTAGCAAAGGAGGACACTCTGCCACATCATTTGTTTGGACATTTCCAACAACACGGAGTTCACCTACTTCTATACCAGATTCTTCATTATTAGTACTTGTTTACATTTTACCTGAAATCGACCACTCTGTAACTTTCATGCACTGACCCTTGTTCTTCTCTGGAACTAAACAGAATTCCTTCTTAGATCTCATCTCTTTCAATGTTGTAGGAGAGGCATCCTCTTGCCCCTAAATATTTTATTCCTTGAGCTAACGATCTTCACTCACTGTGGCTGTTGCTCATACGTCATGAGTTATGGCACTATATGATATAACTCCCATGAAGGAGTTAAAGTTGGTCTACATCCTCCAGGAAATATGTTTCTCAGAATTGAACATAATAAATCAAAGTATAGTAAGATTGATTATCAAAAGCATAGAGTAGTCAGAATAATATATTTCTATTTAAACAGCCCAAGGTTCCTTTGGGTGTTTTTTATTTTTTTTTCCTTTCCTTTTGTAGCCTCATCACATTCTTGTCTCTTACTGACTTTAGGCCACTAAAATTCCCATCTTCTTTTCCACATGCTGCTATTTAGTTAGTTCTCCCTATGTCCTTACCTTTGGTTCCAAGGATGGAACACTAAAACCTCTCCTATTTAAATTTCATTTTAGGAGAGATGGCCATTAATGCATTTGCTTACACATTTATCCTGCCTTGTTCCAAAAGATACTGGCTGGTACATCATGCCTGGGCCAATGCCAGTTTGGGGCCTGCTTCGTCATCTGCCTTATTCACACTGCCTCCCGGCTTCTTGTTCCCCACACAGATAACCAGATCCACTCAGCCCGTATCCAGGTACTTAAAAAGGACCACGCTAGGGAAATAGCTCTAACCTTTGACAAAATTTGCCAGATTTGACAAAGATAGATCCATTAATCAGCATTCTTAGGATAGAATGGTTATGCTGCTAAATTATCTTATCATCCATGCAGTTTCTCCATCTTTTCTGCGAGGATACCATGAAAATCTTTGAAAAATGCCTTGTGGAAACATAGAAAACACTATGTCCACAGGATTCCTTTGATGTACTACTGTAATAAACACACCACAAAAGAGACCAAGGTCTGTCTGTCAGGTTGTCTTTTCTTAATAAATCCCTGCTGGTTTCTTTAAGGATTACCTCTCCCCTCTCTCTGAGAGCTCACACACCACCCATATAATATTCTTAATTAAGAATTAATAGTGAAATCCCCATTGACATTTGCATCACCTACCTTCTCCCCATTTTTGAAAACTACGACTTTTGCCCATCTCCTGTCTTCAGAAAGCGCTTCTATTTCCCACAGATTGCAGATACTATGTTACAAATCTCTTTGGAACATTGTGTTCATATTCTTAGATATGCTTCTTCCAAACCTGCAGACTTGCATTCTTTTACTTTGCATCCTTGGAACGGGAGTGATGGCCATGTGTGTGTGGGGGGGTGGGGGGAGCAGCTTCCCGGAGGAATGGGGGTACTAAATTTAGAAGGAGTAAGGGACACTGGGCAAACAAAAAATTGCACTGCAGCAGTGAACCTTCAAGTTCAAATACCCTTCGGCAAGTCTCAGTTCCCTCTCGCTAGTCTTTCCTGCATTAGTGTTACAGGTCTGTGCTGCTGTGGTTTGAGTCTGATTGCTATCTCCCTCCCCCCAGGTTTTCATGTGTCATTTACAAACTGAGCTCCTCCGAGAGACTTACCGTTCTCATCAGCACGATTAGTTTCTTGGATTACTTCCTCCACTAGTATTAATAAGGGGCTCTGGTCCCTCTGTACAGACAATAGTCCCTTATGCTTGTTTATAATGGGCATTTCCTGCAGGTAGATGCGTTCGTTTGGTTTTATTGCTTCTTTCCCGTGGTCACAATTTCTGTTACTAACGTAGTTGAAAATCAGCCAAAGAGCAGAAAAGATGAAGCCATCCAGGGCTTTGAAAGTCAATAGGTTAGGAAAGAAACTATTCCAGTAGCAGGATGAAAACTGAATCCTCACATTAACTTCCTAATTGTGTGCTTACTTTGTTTTTAGATTTTCTAAGTGAACAGGAACAAAGCCACTTGCTGCTCTTCTCATTAACACTAATGATCAATACGTAGAAAAAAAATTTTTTTTGCCGATTCTTTTATTTTGTACATTATGTGTGCTTAATTTAGAGCTTATTAGGACATTGCCAGTTTTGCTCGTTATCTCCTCTAGAAGATGAATGTGTTACTTCGGCAAGTAGCTTTTTTGAAACAATGACTGACTCAGTTTTTGTAATTAAACTTTCAGTCATATTTACTGCTGGGGGTGGGGAGGGAAAAAGCATGCATTCACATTTAATACGGACTTATTTTAGATACTCCTAAGAGAAAGAGGTTCTTATAACAATGTTAGCACTGAATGTTAATGACCAGAGCTGACTTGATGTCCAAGGGAACTGTTTGCCTTGCATCCTCCCCTAAACCCTTTTGACGCTCCTTCCATCCATTAAAATCATGCTCTGAAATGAAATCCTGTTGCATGCTACAACTTGGATAAAGCTTGAAAACACTATGCTAAGCCAGACACAAAGGATCACATATTGTATGCTTCTATTTACTATATGGAATGGCCAGAATAGGCAAATCCACAGACAGAAAGCAGATGAGTGATTGCCAGGGGCTGGGGAGGGATGGGAAAAGAGGGTGGTGATGGCTAAGTAGTGTGGGGGGGGGGTTGTTTTTGTTTTTGGAGTGATGAGAATGTTGTGAAATTGATTGCAGTGATGGCTGCATGACTCTGAATATACTAAACGCCATTGAATTGTACACTATAAACGGGTGAACTGCATGACATGTAAATTATATCACAAGTTGTTGTTTTTTTTAAATCACACTCTATCCCCCCTGTTGCCAATATATACCACTTCCTGTCCTTCTTTGGCGTCTTTAGCAACTGGATTCCTGTCACCTTTTCCATTAGGTCCTGCTACCATCCTGAATGACTTTGACATCCGCGTAAATGACTCACTGCTCAATACTCAAGTGAGTCCCTTCCTTGGTTATCTGCTCCAGGGACCTTCACCTCCTTTCCACTCGGCCACCACCTCCCCCCTTCTTTGTGGCATGCCTCTGAAATAATGCATTCATCACATAGACATTTTCCAACACTTCCCAGTGTGTCACTCAGTTGCTCTAAATATAATTGGGCTTTAATAGATGTAAGGTCTTCCTCTTCCTTGACCCCATTACTTCATCTCTTTGCTCTATCACCATCCACAGTGTCCCTCCCCACTTTTCATGGTCACCGCTTTCCTTGTTTGGCTTGAATTCCTGCTATCTCAACCACTTGGCAAATGTTAACCCACCAGCAACTGGCAACTAAGTATAGAATGACCCAGCCACTGATTCCATCTCCAGTGTATTCTCCTTGCCCTCAGTTATCCTTTCCTATTGCTCCAGAAGCCTCTGCCCAGCTCTCCACGGGCTCTGATAGAAACCTGCCTCGCACTGCTCAACCCAGCCCCACCTCCCTCTTCACACCCAGCAGATAATCTTACCTCCTCTTCTAAGTCAGCGAGGAAGAAGCTCCTTC
>PVJI01024033.1:0-22560 GCA_004026765.1 Micronycteris hirsuta
AGTGACACCCCCTTCCCTGCCCTCTTTTGCTCCCCCAATGGCGGTAACAGCTGCAGCTGGTGGAGGTTTGTTGGAACGGCCCCGGAGGGGTTGCCACTTCACCTGGTGGCAGGACAGGTCCAGGTGTGATGTCTAAGTACCTCTCAGATTTGACCGCGCTCACAAATCACCTGGAGATCCTGTTCCAGGTGGGTCCTGGTTCGGTAGGTCTGGGTGGGCCCAGGATTCAGCATTTCCAACAAGCTCCTCGGTGACATCCGTGCTGCCACTCCAGGGACTCACACACTCTGAGAGCAAGGTCACACGGGGGGTCAGCCTGTGTGAGTCTGAGTGGAAGCTCTGAAATCCACGTCCAACTGAAGCTCCTCAGAGGAGAGCGTCAGCCCTGGAGGCAGGGGTGGGAGCTGCCCGGAGTGCTGGAGGAGAGCCGCTCTGGCCCGGGAAAAGCCACTGGGCGCCAGGATGCCAGGACGCCAGGTGGTGTTGAGATCTTGCTGAGGAGTGTTGCGGCTTATTTCAGCCACCAGAGCTGGTCCAGGACGAGTGCTTCAGTCATCCCCTTCTCGCCCGCTTGCGTCCATGGATTTGCTCTCTCGGATGGTAGGCAGAGGAGCATAGTGCTCCACCAGGGCCCAGGGATCACAAAGGGTGAGTGCCAGGCCCAGCGGGTGACTGCCGGAAGGTTCAGAACTGCTGGCCAGAAGAGACAGAAGCCCCGAAGCTGGGCCTCCAGTCTCACCACCCCAAACGGCCCCAGAGTGACCTGGCTGGGAGAGATCGACTTCTCCCTCAGCCACTCAGAACACGGGCTGCCTCCGCTTTGGGTGGATGGACTCAACTCTCCCAAACTAACAACCGGAGTACCAAAGTCAGCATAAACAGCGGAGCCCTCACAGGCAAGGCGTCTTTACTCCTCCACAGAAGCCTTGAACGGTAGTGTCCTCTGGCCCTCTCTCTCCCAGGCAGCAGAGTGACACTACCTTCGGGCGCAGTGAGCGTCCTCTCCACTCTCTGGCCTGTACCAGTGCCAGAGAAAGCTTCCCGGGAGAGGTCAGAGACGGAGCTGGGCCTCCGATTCTGCCCGCTGCTGCCTGCGAACCCTTCGGCCAGGCTTGTGCTAATTTGAAAAGCGGCTTTATGGTAACGAGTGCTGAGGGCAGTCTGTAGACCCCAGCACAGCCCGGGAAGAGATTCGAGCACGCACGCAGCCTCTCCAGTCACCTCCCTTCCACATCCGCGCTCAGCAGCCGCACACTTTTACCCCCGCACACATCGGCCCGGTGTACTGCACATTTGTAGCTGTCACTTTGGATTGCCCCCGCATGGCTGCTCCCCGCTAACGGGGCCTTCTCCTTTCTTCCCAGAACGCTCCCCAAGGACAGCCCGGCAGTGATAAAGCCTTCTACTTTCTTTTGTTCCTCTTACTCAGTGAACCCCAGCCCCCAACTCCTACCTTGCGGAGCCTGCTCTGCCCCCTGGCGCCCCCTGCCTGCGGCCGCCTGGGATGCAGCCTCATGCTTCCCGATGGATTCGGCAGAAGCTGAGGTTCCAGATGCAGCGGCCGTCCCACCCCATTCCCCTGAAGGAAAGTAATGGTGTTCTGATGCACCTCCCAATGAGAATCCAAGTAACGGCACTGCGGAATTGTGCCGTGTCCCTCCAATCGCCACAGCCAGAATGGCACCCCGAGGCTGTTTGTCGTTTGTTTTTTTATTGTGATGAAAAACAACATAAACATTACCGTTCACATGCAGTTCAGTAGTTTTCAGTATATTCATATTGTGTCACGGATCCCTAGAACTCTTCATCTTGCAACAGTGAAACTCTTTCCCACTCACCATATTTTCCCCTCCCCCCTTCCCCAGCCCTTGACAACCACCTTTCTGCTTTATGTTTCTGTGATTTTGACTACTTTAGATACTTTGTCTGAGTGTCCTTCAGTGACTGGCCTATTGTGTTTGGCACATGTAATGTCCTCGAAGTTCAGTCAATGTCATGGAACGTGACAAGATTCCCTTTTAAAGGCTGCATAATATTCCACTGTGTGTATACACCACCTTTTCTTTATTTGTTCATCTCTTGATGGACATTTGAGTTGCTTCCTCAGGTTTTTTAACCCCTTATTTCACGTTAACAAAGTGACTGGCCCCAGACCACAGAGCCAAGCAGACACCTGCTCATTCTGGATTTTTTTGTTGTCCAGTCCAACTTGAGGGTACGGGATAGGCCCGCCTAGATTTCTGCAGGCGGAGCGGCAGGCAGTGGCATCTGGCAGGTCGTGAGGACCGTCTGCCTGGGAGGACACTGCACTCCGGGTTGGGTGTGGTCAGATGTCCTGTGTGGACGCTCACTCTTTGTTTTATATTAGGGAATCATTGTTAGGGTTTTTTTTGAGGTGTGCTAGTGGTATTGTGTTAAATGTTTTAAAAAGAACTGCTTTTAGAAATGCATACCAAAATGTTCATAAATTACACGTATGATGTCTAGAATGTGCTTCCAAGTAATCAGTAGGAAGTGTGGGTGCAACAGGGCTGGGGCTCATTATACCGTCCTCTCTGCTTTCTGTGTTTTACATTTTCCATAATAAACAAGTTTTAATTAAAAAAAACTTTCAAGCTTACATCTGGATAGGGCCACACTTTGTTTAGTTAGGATTAGGGTCAGTTGGATAGAACAACTTTCAAAGAGTGGCTTAAACAAGATAGAAATTTATTTCTCTGTCACGGAGAAGAAGTCTGGCCTCGGGCAGTGCAGGGTGAATACAGCAGCTCCGTGGTGTCATCAGGAGCCCAAGGTTCCAGATTTCTGTTTCAACCCCTAGAACACGGCTATCTCAGTCATCAAGTTCACCTCGTGGTCCAGGGTGGCTGCTGGTGTGCTAGCCATCACATCCTAATAGACCAGGAAGAAAAGCAGAGGAGCCAATAGGAGGGCTCTTCCATATGAGTCAGCTTGCTTTCAGCAGCTTTCCCAAGAGACCAAATAACACTTCCACTTAAATCCATTTGGTCAGAATTTGGTCACATGGCCACATGAGATTTGAGGGAATCTGAGAAATAATAGTTTTTTTGTTTGGGGTGACAAAATGCCCAGCTAAGAACTGAGGTTCTCTCAAAACATTACATCCCATATGATTCGATTTATGTAACATTGTCGAAATGGCAGAATTAGAGAAATGGGCAACAGATGACTGGGTGCCAGGGTTGGGGGGTGCGGAGGGACAGCAGCGACGGTGGCTATCAGAGCACAGGGACAGTGAGCACAAAGGGACTTCTTGGATCCGTGGGTAGCTGCCGTGACTGCAGTGAGAGGTGGAAGGACTGAAGCATACTTTAAACTGACTTCTAAAGAATCGAGCTAGTCATCTCCCTCCGTGTTCTGGTGCTCTTTCCTCAAGGCGTTACCCAGCAGCTGCTGCTGTTTCTCAGCCCAGGGCTGCTTTGCTGAACTTGACTGTGCCCCCTCGGGGAGGAGGTGACCTGCCTGTCAGGAGTTTCTGCTCCAGGAAACCTCCCAGAGGCTCTTCCCTGCGGCAGTGCAGTGTTCTGAGCTGCCCCAGGGACTCCAGGGACGGGGCTGGGGTGGGCTGTGAGGGAAGGAGGTAGTGAGGGCCTAGAGCGGAGCCTCACCCGTGGGCAAAAGCCCCTCGGTGGCAGAAAGATTCTGGAGGGAGAGAGGGGGACAGGCATCTGGAGAAAGAATAAAGGGTTCACGCACAGACCTGGGAGAATGAGCAGTGGCCCGGAGTAAGGCAGAACCAGCATAAAAGGGCCTGGAAAGAGAACATGGGAGCCCCCCTGGCCGGCCCCTCCTGGGCCCTGTGGGACAAGCTGGTGGAGGGGCAGGGGCCACCAGCCAGGCCTAATGGACTAGGCTACTGCCTCCTGGGCTACCAGTCAGGGCTCTCAACTCTGAGTCCAAGAACTCCCAGAGGTATCCCAGGATGGGCCCTGGGGGCTGTATGAATTCCCTGAGCCGTGGGCAGATTCGGCGAGGATGGGTTTATTTTTCAGGGACAGTATCCACGGCTTGCATCTCAAAGGGGCCCATAAACCCCTAAAAGCTGAGAGTGATGCCCAATGATACAGAAAGGTAGCTTGGAGGGGGAGTAGGGAGGGAGTTACAGGCAAAGGGCCAGAGCAGAAAAGCGTGTGGGAACGAACTTCATTGTGGCTTGTGGGCTGAGCTGGTACCGGCAGCTCTGATCATCCCAGTTCCCCACGGGGTTCGATGTCCTGACCCGCCCTCAGTCAGGGTGGAGGTCAATGTCAGGGTAGCTGGGACAGCCCATTTGCACTCCCAGGTTCTGGAGGAGCCCTGCTCCACGCTGAATCATACTGATGTAATCCTTTGCCTCAGTTCTGTGAATCCCTGAAGCTCAGAGCCCCCAGGCCCGTCTGCTGCACTGGAAAACACTCCCATAGCCCCCTGCACATCCCCATCAAAGCCCCAGCATGCCTGTCATTGTGGCTGGGGTCCGCACTTCCCTCTTCAGGGACCCCTGCCGCTTGTCCATAGTCGTAGTCCCAGTGGTAGGCTCGCCCGGTGCTGGGCAGATGATGGACACTCAATATTCAATAAATATCAACCGGATAAATGGATGGATGGGTGGATGGAGGGATGGATGGAAATATGAAAGACTCCCAGGGAATATTTGAGGCCCCTCAGAAAAGCAGCCAGGCTGGCTTTACTCTAGCAGGAAAGAACAGGAGAAAGAGGATTCTGACTTTGTATCGCCATTGACGTTAAGCCTAATTCCACCCACAAGATACATCCCGTGGGGTCCCTGGCAGGAAAGATTTATTCTCATTAATTCTTTGCTATCAATTCAAAAGCAGATGAGGCCCCATGAATGGATGGGGATGAAGGACAATAGGGAAATAATTAGACATGTGGGTGAGTTCAATAGGTGAGTCAGGGACTGAAAATTACAGGGGCGACACCCATCTGGGGTCACGTCGGCCAGTCAGCATCCCCAGAGGACTCACTGTGGGTGGGGCGGGGGCCCCAGACCCCGCGCTGAGCCCTGTAAGGAGGAATGTGTGTGTCGGTGCAGACGGAGCTCCTTCGTCTTCATGAGGGTGTCAGCTCTACCCTCTGCTCAATGACTGTCACATGGGACATGGCCTGTAATCGGCAGCATTGCTGATTTGCCCTCCAAGCTTTTCTGTTGAATGTATTGAACTGAAATTCACATAACATAAAATAACCATTTTAAAGTGTTCAATTCGGCAGCATTTAGTACATTCGCCACGTGGTGCGGTCACCACCTCTCTCTGGTTCCACATTTCCATCACTCCAAACAAAACCCTGCACCCCTTCTGTGGTTTCTCCCCAGTCTGTGTTCTATCCCTATGAAGTGACCTATTCCAGAGATTTCATATACATGGAATCATGTAATATGTGACCTTTTATATCTGGCTTCTTTCACTTAACATGATGTTGTTGAAGTTCCTCCACGGTGTAGCATGCTTTGGGATGTCATTCCTGTTTATGGTTGAAAAACACTCCACGGTGTGTGTGCGCCTCAACTTTTCGTCCATTCATCCACGGATGAGTGTTTGGTCTGTGTCCGCCTTCGGCTGTTGTGAATGGTCCGTCTGTGGGCACGTCTGCACGTGCGCTTGTTCAAGGACCTGTTTTCAGTTCTTCTGAGTATGTTCTTAGTAATGGAAACCTTCTCCGTTTTTGCCCCCAAAATTTAAACATGAACTTAAATTCGGCTGGCGAATGCTTGTCGAAAGGTCAGTGAAGAGAAATATTACTCATGACAGGCTGTTAAACTTCAGTTTTTTGATGCAAAACCCTTTTGTCACACAGCTGACCCCCAGCTCTAATACATGAAATAGAAGAGCAGAGATGCTCTGGGCGTGGGGCAGGAGGAGGCTAGGCGCCCTGGGAAGTCAGCCCCGCCCCCGCACCCCCACCCCACTCTGCCACCCCCCAAGACTCATCTGCCCGAGAGTTGTGGGGGTGGATGCTCTGCCCCTCTGGCACACGCCCTGGCAGAGAGTCGTATTTGGGTGTTAGGTCCTTGAGCTGCCCTGGGAGATACGATAAGAAGCTGTCTTTTTATATTGGTGACAGCGTAGTAGCTAACAACCCCCCACTATAGATCCCAGCCTCTCTTTGAAGAGGATCCTCAGGAGAATCCTTGCAAGGCTTAGTGAAAAGCAAACCTGAGCTCCTCCTAAACTGTGATTCTTTCTAACTGACCATACTTCCGTTTTTGCTTTGGTTGCTGCGGAGCCCATGTGCTGTATAGATTACAGATTGTGGAGTCCATTCTGTATACCAACCTAACAGCTGACCCTGCCCCCCCATTGCCACGCTGCCCTCCTTGCCGTCTCTACCTATTTAATTTTTATCCTATGGAATGTCATGTATTTCTGAAGCACCTAAAATCCTTTGTGGGTGGAGGTGAGATATAAAGAAACATTTTCTTACCCTGGCAGCCGTGACTGTACATGTCTGCCCGCCATGAATGCTGAGCACAGAACCCCAGCTGGCCCAGGGAAGGTCATGGGTGGCCAGAACAGCCTTCTCATACACCACTGGCCATGCCTACAAGAAAGAGATGCCCCCCAGGACAGATCAGGTGAAGGAGGGGTGGGCCCAAGGCCTTATATATCCATGATCAATTTCAGTTTAACTGGCCATGAGCTCCTACTTGTGAGCAGCACTTCGTAAGTAAAAGGCAACGTTAGGATGATCTCAGCCACTGGGAGTGCTAGAGAGCGAGATGGCATGTGCCTAAAGGGCTGTGGTTAGTACCTAGAAGTGGAGTGAATTGGCACATGCTCCGGGAAGATGTTTCTCATACCATGAAATCTGAAAAAAAAGGTGGGCGGGGGGGGGTGCTTGATCCATGTTTTCTATCCAACCGGAAGGATAGTTGTATTCCAAACAGGGTTGTACCATTAACATACATCGATAAAGTCGTGTGCATGTGTGCGTGCGTGCGTGTGTGTGTGTGCGTGTGTGTGTGAGGTAGGAGGTACCAAGGGGCTTGTAGTAGAGTCTAGTACTGCCCACCCCGCCTAGTAACACTGTCCTTTCAAGCACTGCAGGGACTAACAGGCCAGCCAGACAAGAGAGGTACATGCTTGATGCCTGTGTGTCTCAGGCTCCATGCTAGAATTACAGAGCTTGGGAAAGAGATTCATAGGCAGAGACAAGACTGACCCAGAGAGGCAAGGAATGTTTAGCTTTCATCTTTATATCTGAGATAAAAACCTAAATATTTCCAATAACTGTAATTGAACAACAATAAAGTAATAAAAAAAAGGGAGGGGGGAGGGGAGGGGAGAGGATGCAAATAACTGTAATTGAACAACAATAAAGTAATAAAAAAACCCTAAATATCTCCATAGAGACTCGTGGGTTGAAAAAATGATAGAAAACATTAACAGTGATTATCCTAGGTTATGAATCTGGGTGGTTTTTAGTTTCCTTAGACTTTTAAAAAAATCATTATTAATATTTATGCTATTAGAAAAGAAGTCAATAAAAGTTATATCAAAATAAGCATTTAAAATATTTTATACTGTCGATAGTCTGCCAGGGGCCCCTTGGCTCTGCCCCAGGTACTGGTGGCAGGAGTAGAAAGAAGAGGTTGGATCGGAGCCTTTAGGAAGAGGGAGTCGGGGGGATAAAGCAGCCCCTGGAGAGCCCAGGCGCCCCCTGGCCCATCACTGTGCTGACCTCCCAGGACGTTAATGAGAACAAGAGAGCTTGGATGACTGGGGGTGGCTCTTAGCTGACACAGGGAGCTGCTTCCTCCCAAGGCCTTAAAAGCCCCAGTGGGACCTGGTTAGTGGGTCTCACAGAGAAGGAGCCCATCCAGTGACAAGATGATGTTTCAGCTAAATGAATAGACTGAAATGTTCCAGGGAGCATGGTTTTGCATTTTGGCCGTTGAGACTAGAAATGGAGTAGTAATAGGCATTCACATTTCCTGCTTATCTGCTCCATTGGTTTTCCTTCTCCCACTGTAGATGAACTGATAGATTTATGTTGTTTTCGAGCGGAGGTCCCAAGGCCTCCCAAGGGATCCATGTGAATGATAAAGTGGTGATATGTGGCCATGGCCTTGGTCAGAGGCCTGGCTTGCACCGGCTGGGGGACCTTGGGAAAATCACCTCAATAAACTGAGCCACAGTTGATACATGTGTTAACTAGAATAACAGTACTGTTCCACCTCATGTCACGTCACAGCATTGCTTTGAGCTTTATAGTAGAGGATGTGAAAATACTATGTAAATGATAAAGGTGTATGTGTGTGTGTGTGTGTGTGTGTGAAGTTGCTGTGGTAAATATTATCAATTCTTTTCAGAAGAGATATAGTTGTTTTCACAAAGTGTGGGTGCCCCGAGGGATTGCCTGAGCGTGACCCGAAGTCTGACCTTGACTCCACCCCCCATGCAGGTTCGTGTGGATATTGTGAGACAAGGCAGGACATACATTCATTCAAAGGAGAGCCCTACAGCTGATAGGCCAGAAGGGCCAGGACTACGCAAACCTATTTTCATGTTATGGGCCAGGACCTCCAAGGCGGCCATAACAAGCAGGAGAATGTAGTCTGTAAACTTACAGTCACGGCTCTCTTCAGAATGAGAGTTATTTACGATTCGATTATGCCCTTTGCAAGCACATGAAGGAGTTGCCGAGCTCGACTGCCTCGAGCGAAATGGAAAATTTTGAACGTAAAACATACTAATGAAAATACAAGCAATGTTATTTACCAGGGACTGTAATCAATTAGCTTGAAGGAGTGACGCACGAACAGAGCCAGATGCCCGAGAGGGTGATTGTTCTTCCGTGCGGTGGCCGTCAGTCAGTGTGGGGGTGGGAACCACGCATGCATGGGGTCTGCGCTTCTTCGTGTGTGGTGCTGGGCCAGCAGCCTGACCACCACCTGGGAACCTGTTAGAAATGCACATTCCCCTGCCCACCCAGACCTGCCGAGTCCGAAACCCGGGAGCTGGGGCCAGCAATGCATTGTCACAAGCCCTCCAAGGGGAGGGGTTTCGATGCTCACTGAAGATTTCCTGCTTCTTGTCCCAGACAGTACCTGCCCCCAAACAGTGAGCAGTAACTGTCTTTGTGGTTTCTCGTGTTTACTTAAAAGACCTTACTCTACGCACCAGAATAACTGAAGTTCTTCACACTGCTTAAACGTCAACACCATCTAGTTGTATAAGCTGGACTCGAGCTGGGTTCCAGACGTAAAGCAAAGAACCAGGAGTGTGCGTCTCAGCAGCACCTTGGTGGTGCTGGGACAGAGGGCATCTGTCAGTCATGACACGTGGCCAGAAGCGAGGAAGCTGTCGTCTTTAATGCTTTGAGATCTCAGAAGTAAGAGCATCCACTGTGCTTCATGCAAAGGTCTCTCGGTGCCGAGTTAGGAAAAAAGTGTAGAGACGGAATTGGGGGTATGCAGATGACTCTAAACCCCTGTCATTTAATAGAGACAGAAAGGAAATTCACCGAGCCCTGGCTGGTGTAGCTCAGTGGATTGAGCACGGGCTGTGAACCATAGGGTCGCTGGTTCGATTCCCAGTCAGGGCACATGCCTGGGTTGTGGGCCAGGCCCCCAGTGGGGGTCACGTGAGGGGCAACCACACATTGATGTTTCTCTCCCTCTCTTTCTCCCTTCCTCCCTTCCCCTCTGTCTAAAAATAAAATAGATAAAATCTTAAAAAAAAAAAAAAGGAGATTCGTGGTTGTCCAGGGTTGGGAGGAAATGGGAAAATGCAAAGTAACTGCCTAATGGATACAGGGTTTCTTTTGAGGTGATGAAAATATTTTGTAATTAGGTGGCGATGGTACTAAAATACCACTGAATTATACTTTTCAATGCTTAAATTTTGAATGGTATGTGAATTTTGTCTCAACAAGTTTTCTTAAACGGTGTTTTAGTGAGGAGAAGTGAGTGGACACCTGTGCTCCCCGCTCCCACCTCCAGCCGCAGGGCGTCCAGGGCTCGGAATAGCTGCCCAAAGGGCTCTCTGTCGGCTGGCCGGCTGCTCTGAGCCCGAGAAAGGGGCCCAAGGGAGCAGGCACCTGGCAACTGGGACATGGTTGGACTGTGGTCCCTGAGGATGGCTCCCTGAGGCGAGTGTACCTTTTGTGGGTGTAAATCCTCCCCCCTAGTTCGAGATTCCACTGGGATTGGGGAGGGGCAGGTTGGAGAAAAAAGACCGCACTTTGACAGCGAGTTGTTTCCAGTTCCCTGCGATGAGCACAAATTGGTTTATGCCGTCAGAGGCAAAGCCTTGGGAGGCCAGCCGCTGCCCCTCGGGGCGGAGGAGGCGCCTCCTGGGCAGGCTCCCGCAGCGGCAGACAGCCCCAGGGAGCCAGCCGGTGATCTCACGGGCCTTCGGGGGGCGTGCAGGCCTGGACAACGAGCAGGCCCCTCTGTTCACAGATGTAATCCGCTGTGATGGGCAGAGGTTGAGGCTGTGTTTCCAATTAGGGCTGTTCGGGGGTTCTGGCAGGGCAGCAGTGGGCTTAATTGAACAGACCCAGGACTCATCGAATTAGCAGATGGAGAGCGGGTGAGAAGGGCGCTAATGCGAGGGGTTCTGGGGCAGAGATGGGCGGGGCCAAGGGGGCCCGGGAGGCGTCTGTCAGCAGGGACACCGCGAGGCCAGGCCACGTGGTCAGGGCTGGGTTGGGGGAGCTGCCTTTGCAGGTCTCATTCGTCCGAGGAGCTGTGCAGGTGGCCCCGGGGCAGAGCTTCCGTCTGTCCTGTAAGGCTGCCTGGGGGTTTGCTCACGGAGACCTGGATTCTTGCTGGCCATTGCCCAGCTTCTGGATGGCTTCTCGTGTCCATCCACCTGCCCAGGGACGCTGCAGCTACTTCAGCCTCCTCCCCTTCCTAGAACCCGCCGTTCTAGGCCCACTCCACCAGGCAGTGGCAGAGGGGGTCAGCGTGGGGGACCCAAGCCATGTTGCTTCCGAGTGACCTGGGCAAGGCACTTGAGTCTCCCATGACTGGTCCAAAAAGCAGACAATTCCGTGCTGTGCACTTCGTTGTGCGGATGAACTGAGGGTGCGGTTAAGGCAGTGCCTGGCACGTGGAGGGCACTCCTCTGCCATGACCTCCCGCACCTCCCCTCGACGCTGCCTCCAGCATCGCCCTAAGTACCGTTGATGCTGGAACAATAAAGAAGAGAAAATACATGGACAGCACTGTGCGCAGTTATTGAAAACCACCCGCGTATGAGTGGACCTGCGCAGTTCAAGCCGTGGCCAAGCCAGAGAAAATACGGCGTGGCATCATCCTAGAGGGGCTGATCTTGTGAAGGCGAAAACCCTGCCCTTGTGGAACACGGAATGAGAAGGACAAATAGACTAACGTTTGCTGGATTCCTGTTCTGCACCCGAGAAACAAAGAAAGATGCTGCATCTCGGCTCTTTTAGGTAGCAGATGGCCCAGAACCGAGCCACGTGGCAGTGACAAAAGCCGGCTGCTGGGGCTAGGGCGTGCCTCCCACTCCCCTTCCTGTGATCACTTTCTCTCTCTGACTTAACAAGTGACTTGCATTCTCCCCGTCCCTGTCCCTTCAATGCTGCCTGGCAAGCTGGACTTCCCTGTTGCCTGGCTACCGGGCAGGTGGTCCCCAAATATGGAAGAAAAAAGCTGCCTAACCTTAGAGATTGGCCACGGACGTCACTGCAGGAGCAGAAACAAATATAGAACACCAAGAGATCATTCACTTAGAGCCCAGCCTGCCCGGCCTGTCCTTGCTGCGATTCGCCAGACCAATTAACGGCACCGTAATCCAGCGTGACAGGGAGGCTGTGAACAGAACAGGTCCAACCTCTCCTGCTAGCCCCCCACCCACGACCCGAATCCCACCCCCAGCCCTGGTCCTCATGCCCTCCCCGTCCACCCCCAAGCCTCACCCAGGCCTTGGATGGATTTGTTCCTCCCTCGCCTGGGACATAAGTCACCAGCGCCTGTTTCAAGAAAACCAATTAAGAAACCATAAATTGCTGTCGACTAGAAAGGTCGCTGCACAGGCTATAAATACAGGCGTTTCTAAAGTGTGCGTGGGAGTCGGTAGCACATTCCCTCCCGCACGCCCACGCCTTCCAGCTGAGGTTTTCCTCGGACACAGTGAGAGGACGCCCAGCTGGGGACCTGGAAAGGCTCAGCCCGCTGTCCTGTCCGTCCGTCCGAGTGCACCTGGGCCTCTGGTGCGGCCATAGGCTTTATTTGTTTCTCTTCATAGCAACTATTTCTTCACAATGTATCAGAGGTATGTGAGTTCAAGGTAAAAACTTGGGAAACATTGAAAAGCAAAATGGAGAAGTAATAACATATAGTCCCGCCTTTTAAAAAATCTGTTAGCCTTTTTGGATTTATTGTTCCCACCCCACCCCCAAGCTGTATGGATACAGAATTGCTTTTCTTTACATAAACATGCGTGAGGAGTGTCAGTTAGTGATGCCGCTCTGTAGCCTGCTTGCTCAGCAGTATTTATGTTAATATTCTTTTCCCAGGATATTCTACATGGACCTAATGTATTTAACTTTTTCTTTGCTGTGAAGTCCTTCCAGACTGTCTCTCCTGTATAATGTGGCAGTGAACAGTATTGACTGATGGTTTGCAGATAGCCGTCACTACTACTTTTTTTAAAAGAGTTATTTATTTAGAGAGAGGGGGAGGGAGGGAGAAAGAGAGGGAGAGACACATCAATGTGTGAGAGATACATCAATCAGTTGGCCTTGGCCTCTCGCATACGTCCAGCTGGGGACCTGGCCCTCAACCCAGGCATGTGCCCTGACTGGGAATCGAACTGGCAACCCTTCGGTTCGTGGACCTGCATTCAGTCTACTGAGCCACATCAGCCAGGGCAAGATGTCATGTTGTTTTAACCTAAACCACCACTTAGCACCTCATCACATGTCACAGAAGGCTCTAGAACAACTAGGAGCCTCGCCTGGAATGGGTGCTCCTTCCCCTATCCTCAGCTAGGCCCTTCTGAGGTCCTCCCCCTCAGGAGGGTGGCAGAGACGGCACTGGGTCCCAGGTAGATCTGGAGCCAGGCCCAGGGTGGCTGGAGAGTCCTTGGGTCCTGGAGAAAAACGTCCAGGGCCCTTTTCTCCAGGGTCCGGTGGGTGGGCTGGCGGGAAGAACAGGGTGCCTGTGCTCCCCACGGGCACCCGGCCCCCAGCTCTGCCTGCACCGTGGCCGCAGGAGACCTGCTGCCAGGAAAAGGGAGCGAGACCTCCCTAACCATCAGGAATATGGGAGGATGAATTAGATCAAGTCCATTAGGCGAACTTGACATCCTTTGACTTACAAAGCAGTATTATTAATAATGTGGGAAATGAGATTATTTCAGAAATATCAAGTGGTCATGAAATAAGTGGTATCAAACCCAAGGCAGAGTCGTCCAGCTCCTAGCAATCTCTTTAGACTCGTTAAGCTCCTCTCAATTTGTAAATAAAGTAAACTATGCAGCTGCACTATGAGGCCTTTGAGCAAGATGTTTTCACCCTAAACATGTCTGTTGTGGAGACTTGCTTGATCTGAAGTGAACATAAATGCCAGCTCAAGGTACCTGCATACATGTGTCTATGCACCATTCATTCATTCGGTGTTTATAGAGCCCCTAGCACGTCATGGGACAAGACGCGTGGAATACTGGAATGAACAAGACACAGCCCCCATGCCTGAGGGCTCCCCTCCCCACATTCTTTTGCAGTTAAATGGATCTGTAATCAAATAATTACACAACTGAGAGCAGTGCTAGTTGAAGACACACAGCACCTATCCCAGGCTGGGGTGAAATCAGGAAACACTTCCTTCACAGAGGAGCTTTGCCCAGGGAGTGGGGAGGGGGTAAGAGTTAGGGCGAAGTATTCCACTCTACAGAGCCCCCGAAGTGCCAGGCTTTAGCCTGGGGGAGTCGGGGAGGGAGGCGGGGGAGGCACCTGGTAAGATGTGCTTTAGGGAATTTAGTCTGGTGGCAGACTGAAGGGACTGGGCGGAGAAGGACTGGAGACAGGAGCGCACTGCAGGGCCCGGGAGAGAGCCCCCAGGGAGGCCATGCTTGCTGGCCTGGCTAAAATCAGCTGTGCCCAAACCCAGCTCCCTGTAGGAAGCCTGTGGGAGCACAGAGCTTCCTGCCTGCAGAGGTTCTGATACTCCTCCTTTCTGTCTGGATGGCAACAAAACCCCCCAGGTGATGCTGGTGCCAGCTTGGGAACTCCTGGCCCAAGTGTCCTCAGATCACAGGCTCTAGAAGACAGTGAGTTAATCTATAGGCTTTGTAAACGGTGAAATGCTATGCAAATATGAGCGATGTGCTTCTCAGGATTTTCCTCTGTAATGTTGTCAGCTAGCACCTGATCGCTTTTCTCGGTGCATGTCACCAGCGGCAGGTTTGACCTTCACTCTCTGACACTGCCCAGTCTGCTTCCCTGGTCCTCCAGCCTCCCACCAGTCACAGCAAAGTGGAATTCTTCTCTGGCTACAGGAAACCAAAGGGAGCCACTGTGAAACTGACCAATCCTCCCGCCTTCCCACTATCCACTCACCTGTTCCTCTATTAGTAAACCCAAGGGATATTCCTCTGGTTTTAAACAAGACGGTTACCCCTAGACTGCACTTACTAATGGTTCAGAGCCCATTTACTTCCTCGTAGAGGGGTTCCTTGACCTGAGCCTCGCAGGGAAGCCTGCCTTTCCGTGGACCCCACTGCTTTGCTGTGTGGGTCAAAGCTCATGAGGGCCAGTACAAGCCTCTAATGGGCTGAGTGCAGATACCTCGATGTGTGTGGGGGGACGGGGCGGGGGGAGGACTTCAGGGTGGGCAGGTGGGGGTGCAGATCCTGGCCCCGCCTCTCACCAGTCGCATGGATTTGGACAAGTAATTTACATTTCAGAGCCTCCGTTTTACCATCTCTAGACTGAGAAATGAGACCTCCATCACAGGGATCTTGCCTGACTGAAATGAAGCGATGCATGTCAGGCGCTGGGGAGCATTGTGCAAGAAGACTGAATAACGGGGTTGTAGTTTCTGGGAAGAGAGATGTCACAAAAAACCGAAAGAGCTCCCAAAGTCTACAAACACGGAGGCAGTCTGGCTCCGTGACTGCTTTCCAGCGCCAGACCCTGCCCTCCAGCCTGCCTCACTTACTGGGCGGCACGCTCACCGGCACGGAAGACTGCCCCTGCCTAGGCATTATGTCCAGGGCTCAGCCCTTGCCGCGCTCCGTGATCCCTAAAACAATCTCCGTAGTTAGCGCACATCAGCCTCCGACCTCCGGCCGGTGCAGACACAGCGCGTTCTCCTTGTGCACATGTCTGTCAGCAGATCCTCTTCTGCGACCCCAAAGATGGCTCTGGTCAGGCATCAGATCCATTGAAATAAGTGAAACTACCTAGCTCCTCCATCTACGTCTTCAAATGCATTCTCAGGAAAGAGGAGCAGATTCTTTTCTCTCCTCTTCTACAGTCCTCTTTCTTCTCTCTCCTCCTTTTGCTCATTTCAGAACCTTGTTAAGTCCTCGATCTGATTATCCAACCAGAAGGAAGTTTGCCTCGAGGTGTCTTGAAAGGGAACAGCAAAGAATGTCCTGGGCCAGACCTGCTATGACTTAAGAACTCAATATTTGCAGGATTTAAGTTTACAAAGTGCTGTCGGCACATGATCTTAGTTGGTCCACACACCCACCTTCGGAGGAAGGTCAAGTCATTCAATAATGAAGTAGCGTTACCACCCACATTTTGCAGGATGAGAACACAGACTCAGAAAGCAATGAAGAGCCCTGTCCAGTGTCACAAGACTCATAAATGTCACAGACTGGGTCTGAACCCAGGACATTGGACTGCTGAGATCCACAAAGGGACCAGTCTGGCTTGAACTGAAGGCTTGTATTTTGGATGGTGGGAAATAATGGTGCATGGATGGTAGCAGTAGGCACAGAAAGGAAGAGACAGATGATTAAGAAAATGCAAGAGACAAGGAAAAGATCAAAGTCAATGCCAAGTTTCCAAGCCTTGGGCAGAAGGAGCACCATCAACAGAAGGAGAAAGTGATCGTAACTACAGCAGACATGTTTTTGAGAGACTGTTATATGCTAGCCGCTGCAAAATTAAGAGCTTTTTGTGGATTTTCTCCTTAGGTCCTCCTAACTGGTCCTCTGATGTAATTAATATTATCCCTATTTTTGAGATGTTTGAGATGGAAAGTCGAGGCCAAAGTGAGTGTGGGATTTGTCCAGGATTAAAAAGCAGTGGAACCAGTATTTCAGCTCAGGTCTGGCTGACAGTCTTCAGAATCCGCACTCATGACCCAGCACTGAGCAGCCCTTCCACCCACTTGCGATATAAACTGGGGCGAAGGGAGAGTTAGTTTGGTGGGCAAGGCAGAGCTGGCCGCTGTGGCTGCCATTTCCCCTGCGGGACCAAATTCTCCTGGGAAGATGGTGGCCTTGGGAACATCAGAGAATGAAGACACAGAAGAGAGAACGTGGAAGAAAGTGGTGGAATACAAGAGGAAAATTCCCCAAAGCCCAGAGAGTCATAAATTAGGGATGTTGTGTAGGCAGCCAGCCAGGGAGAAGCGAGCAGAAAACAAAACGAAATGAATTAGAATCCCCACCAGTTATTTTGTCTGTTTGTCTTGCTTTTAAGGCCACTGCACCCAAAATCAAATAGCCCAGCAAAGCTCCCCTAATGCCCAGCTCTGCCTGGACGTCTTTGTCCCAGACAGAGGATTTTGGTCTTTATACCAGATAATATTTTACCTCTTGGTAACATGAACACCCCAAGGAAAGGAAAGACCCGAGAAACTTGACCTCCTGGAATGTGCATGTTGGAAGTAGCCCCTGGACCCAGGCAAGAGAGGCCCTGCCCGCGGGCTCCTCACTCAGGCCGTGTCCTCCCGAGGACCGCGAGTCTGCGCCCTTCCTTCTACATCACACACTCGCCCTGTCCGAACAGCCCTGAGCTGCTTCCAGGGCCTGAGCAACCCTCTTCCCCCGGCCCGTCCTTCCTCGGGGACGCACACTCCTGTACCTGGAGGGTGACCAAGAAGCAGTTCTCTGGGGACAGGGAATGGAGCCTGGACATTCGGGGTGGAGTGTCCATACTCAGATGCAGAAGGTCAAGTTCATTGTACTCCTCAGCACCACATCTCAGGTGCTGTGCATTATCATTCATCATTAGTCTGTGCAAGTCCGCTCTCTTGTTTTATTTATTTATTTTTCTTTTATTCTTATTCTCATTCTCCTCCTTTCATAGTCAGCCTTTCTCGCACATTTAATGCAAGTCCGCTGTTTGGTCTTTGTGTTTGTTTTGCTTTATTTATCGAGGGACAGTGGGCATGACATTCTGTTAGTTTCAGGTGTGCAACCTGTTGATTTGCTGTGTGTCTACTTTGTGAAATGGTCACCACGATGAGTCTAGTTAACATCTGGCACCGTATATAGTTACAAAAAAATTACTTTTCTTGTGATGAGAACTTTCAAGATCTCTCTTAGCAACTTTCAAATATGCAATACAGTATTATTAACTGTGGTCACCATGCTATGGGGGGACCCCAAAAAATAGGAATAATCTTCTGAAGGGTGGGCCCCTTGTAGTACAGGCTTCCCCCACTAGGTGAGGGTTCTAGGAACCCATCTGCATCAGTGTACCAGCTGGTGTTGTTGTGAGAGGCTGCCTTCAGCTTCAGTGAATTTTTTTGGAAGACTCTTTCAACATGTTTGCCCATTTCATGATGGGTGATTTATGAGTGCACTTGCCCACACCACGCTGTGTGTTCAGCAGTTTTTGTTCAAAAATGACATGACACCCCCCCCCACTCCCTGCCCTCCCTATTCACTTGATCTTGCCCCAAGCAACTTTTTTTTTGTTCCTCTGGATGAAAAAAGTCCTCAAAGGGAAACGTTTTTCTGATGCGGAAGAGGTGAAACAGAAAACAGCAGAAGAACTAAAATGCATCAAAATAGATGAGTTCAAGGACTGTTCTGAGTGGTGGAAAAAATGTCCCAATAGGTGTATTGCATCAAATGGAGAGTACTTTGTAGGTGACTGAAGTTTAAACATGTAAGAATAAATACACAATTTTTTATAAATAAATTTAGGGGTTTTTTTGCTCCCCCTCAAATACATTACTTCCCCATGACTTATTTATACATGGAAGTTTGTACCTTTGGTCCCCCTTCACTTATTTCTCCTACCACCACTCCCTGCCTCTGGCAACCAAAAATCTATTCTCTGTATCTATAAGCTTGGGGCTTTGCTTGGTTTTGGTTTTAGTATATATTCTTGAAAATATGAATTGATCTATATGCTTATATATTTTTAAAGATTTTATTTATTTATTTTCAGAGAGGTGGAAGGGAGGGAGAAAGAGAAGGAAAGAAACATCAATGTTTGGTTGCCTCTCGATCGCCCCCTACTGGGGACCTGGCCCACAACCCCGGCATGTGCCCTGACTGGGAATCAAACAGGAGACCCTTTCATTCTCAGCCCACACCCAATCCACTGAGCTACACCAGCCATAGCTGTATGCTTATATCTTAAGTTTAGCAGTATTACACCTCTCGTTCTATTTTGTTGTTGTTTTTGCCATTTGTTTTTGTTTTTTTCACTTAGTGCTGTGCTAAGGTTATGCTTGTTGCTCTGTGTTGCTGTCGTCCATCTGGTTCCTTGCTTTCAACAGCTGTGTTCCCCTCCAAGGTGTGCGCCTCCTGGTTTTACCTCCTCCCTCCCAGTGAGGATCACTGAGCTTGCTTTCAATCCCCTGCCCGCCCCCGTAAACACAGTGGTGAACGTGTCATGGGTGACCCCTTATGGATGTGTTGAAAAATTTGGGAGACAAAGGCGCTGCTCCTCAGACCTGCTGAACTCACAGGACCACCAGTCCTTGGGGCTGTCTGCCCTCAGCTCTGTCCCCACAGAAGGTGGCTTCGCCGATCCTGTTAATGGTTGGACTCCTTCCCCGATCAAACACATGCTCAATGGCCTGCCTTCCTTAGGATAATGAGCAGGGGGAGCGCCAGCACCAGAGGGTGCCCCTCCGCTCCCTACTTCCCAGTCCCAGTGTGAGGCTCACACTCACCTCAGTAATGTTGAGTGCTTATTTAAAGGATTTTGGTCTGAAGCGGTCCCCACTAATTAGCCCACACTGGGTTTCTACATGCTTTGGTTGGGTCCTGCCCCCCATTGCCACAAGCAGGTCAGCAGGATGATCTTGCCATCCTATAATGATCTTGTCAAACTTGTTCAACCACCATCCAGTGGCTGTGCTGGCCTGAGGGGAGTCGGGATATGGGGGAAAGGGGAAGGAGCATGCAGCGCAGGGCACTGGGAATGGACAGGCCCAGGGAGAGCAGGGAAGGGAATGGGAAGGAGGGGTGCAGGGCCACTGAGAGAGGTGCCAGCTGTGCAGGTAACAAAGGCGTGTCACCAGGGGAAGGGTCAGCATTCTCCAGTGGAGCATGAGGGAGGCAGCCGGCCCTTCCCCCCACCTCACCTCCCTTCCCAGAACAGACAGCAACTCTTGCCCAGCACCCTGCTGCTGCTCTGGGCAGAGGGTTCTGCGCAGTGGCACTGAGAGAAGGGAACCTGGATGAGACAGGCTGTGGCCTCCGAGTCTGTTCTCGGGTTCTTAGGCGGGGGACCTAGGAAACCCAGGCAGCTGTGGAAGTCAAGAAAGAAGCCCTTTTGGGGATGTCTGCTCCAGAGGCTTGGGGTCACCACCTGGGGCCAATGTAAGCCTGTCTGTCCTTTCAGCCTCCCTCCAGCTCTCTCTGACCCCCCTGCCCTCTTCTCCGGCAGGGACTGATGCCCTTGGCCATGACGTTCCCCCAACTGCTGTCTGCTCAGGCTCGGCCTGTGTGACTGAGTCATCGCTGCCCCAGCTGTTTCACGTAAGTGTGAGGCTCAGGCCAGCCCCTCGCCCCCCAAAAGAAGGCGAGGGGTGCGGGTGGGGCGGGAGCTCCAGAGAGTCCTGGTCGTAGAGGGCAGGCCCTGGGAGTGTTTAGCTGGCAGCAGGTTTATCCTCTCTGGCTGTCATCAGTCCCTGAGTTGGCCACCACTGAATCCCTTCTGTTCAGGTCTGCTCGGCCCTGGGAGGGCACATGGGGCCCCTTTCTCCTGTCCTGGGGGAGCCACTCAGGAGGAGGCCGATGTGACGGAAAACCCACGGCACTGGGCCCTGGGTCCTCACTCAGACTCTTGTTGTGTAGGACCAGGCAAGTCACTTAATGGTCGGGCTTCCCTCCCCGCTGTGTGTGGGGTTTTTGTACAGTTCAGAGAAGGTATTAGTCCTCTTTTGCTGCATAACAAACTACCACAATCCACACAGCTTAAAACAACATGCATTGATGATCTCACAGTTCCTGTGGGTCAGGACACTGGGCGTGGCCAGCTGGGTCCCCTGTTACAGGGTCTGATGTGAGGCTGCTCTCAGGGTGTCCCCTGGGGTTGCATTTGCATTCGAAAACTCCACTGGGGAAGAATCCACATCCACTCTCACTTGTGTGAATGTTCAGTTCCTTTGGGGCCATTGGATTGAGGGGCTCCACTCCTGCTGTCCCGTTCCTGTCACATGGGCCTCCCCAGCATGGCAACGTGCTGGGTCAAGACCAGCAAAGGAGAACGTGGGCCAGCAAGAGAGAAGCCAGACTCTTCTGTAACCTATTCACAGCAGCGACATCCCCTCACCTTCGCTGTGTTCTGGGGGGTGGACGCAGGTCCCAGGTCACATCTGGCCCTGAGGGGCGGGGAGGGGAGTGCACAGGCCTGACTGCCAGGGCTCATTTGGGGCCGTCTTAGAGCCAAATGAATCATAGGAGGGGATTCCAATGAAAGCATGCTGTAAACTGTAGAGTTATGTTTACGTGCACTGAGTTCCTGTTATCATTTGCATCTCATTGCAATGAGACAATGAGCCTACGTGAAGTCCTGGAGAGCCGCGTTGGATGTGGGAATGCCAAGGCTAAATCGCGCCCTTAGCTCCGGGCCCTCAAGGGCATGGGCGGGAGCCTGGCTAGCTCACTGCATGCCTCTACGCGCACCTTCTTGGCGTCTGGTTATAAGGCCAGACTTCAGCAGCCACAGAATGTCTGGGTCTGCCTTTTACCCTCAAATAACTGTGTTGGAAGGATCTCTTAGTTTACAAGGGATCTCTTAGTTTGCATGTACAAGTCTCACTTTTCGCTCACAGTCGTACCTGTAAACTGAGTTTCTGGTTACTCTCTCTTACAAGCGAGAAAAGTGGTCAGTTTGCGAGCCCAGGTGGCTGGTAAGCATGGTATGATTGGGCCTGGAATGGGCCTCCAGACCCATGACTGCCCGCCTGCCCGGCCCCACCCCCACCCCCACCCCCTGCCATTTCCAGGCTATTTCTGCTCTACAGCCTCCAAGGTGCTGGAAGAGGGGAGGCTAGGCATGGAGGGCAGAAAGAGGGAGAGCATGGTTCTCACATGGCTTCATAATTCCCTGTCTCCTAAACTGGCTGGGCACAGCCCAGGGGGCCAGACCAGGACTTGGAGCAGAGCGGGTCCCCGCTGCCTCCCATACTTACGGTCTCTCCGTGGGCTCTCATCGGTGAGCAGGGGAAGGTAGAGTGGTGTTTTGGTGAAGGTACACAAATCCTCCCAAAGCTGCGCTTTATCCCACACCAAATGTTCAGCGAACCCCTGAAGCCTGGCCCACCATGTACCTGGTCAAAGTCTGGTTTTCATTGGTGATGTTCAAGTCTGCAGAAAGGATGTGAGCTGAGAGATGCGACTTGCTGCCCCCTGGTGGTCGATCAGGGTCATAACCTCCAGGCCTGTGGAAGCACTAGTGTACACGGAGATGATTGCCAAACTTTTATCAAGTGCCTGCTGCTGTGTGCCAGGCACTGTGTATAATGCAGCAGGGAGACAAGTATAAAACAAAGCTCCTAATCCCGGAGGACTCATTATTTAGTGGAGGAGTCAAGATGTTCGCACCTGAGTGTTTACAAGCATCCTCCCAAGTCAGGGTTGGAAAAGTGGCACATGGAAAGGCATTGCAGGAGGAGCTGAGAGAGAGAGAGAGGGAGAGACAGAGACAGAGAGAGACAGAGACAGAGAAACAGAGAGAGAGAGAGAGAGACCCTCCTAAAAGCCCTTCCAGAGCCCCGATCATCTCCAAGAGAGTTAAACCCCTTGCCTGGCTTGCAGCCTCTCCGGCTTTGTCCCTCCCCTGCCCTGTCTGGGAAGGCCTTTCCAAATCCCTTACGGGTCCTGGACACCCATGTCTACTGGACAAGTTCCTACTCAGCTTTTAGGACTCTGCTCCAGCATAACCGTCCTCGCTGGTCTGTGTGTCTCCGGTTGTGTGTCCTACACTAGACCTAAGGTGTGTTAAGTGTCTTTGCATCACGAGGCTATACGCTTCTTGAGAAAGAGGCCTGCCTGAGGGACAGAAGATGCATGTGGGGGGGACAACGGAGGGTGAGGGGGGAAACGAGAACGGTGGTAAGCCTGCAGGGGAGTGGGGCGGGGCAAAGCTTTCCACGTTTGCTCTACAAGTTCGTGCTGGGTCAATGGGTCCTGC
>PVJI01024034.1:0-22557 GCA_004026765.1 Micronycteris hirsuta
TCAAGATGGAGGTGTAGGTAGACATGCTTTGCCTCCTCATGCAACCACAGCGAGAATTACAACTAAACTTCAAAACAAGTAATATGCAGAACTGTCAGAAAATCAAACTGTATGGAAGTCTAACAACCAAGGATTTAAAGCCACATTCATCCAGATGAGTAGGAGAGGTGGAGACAGGCAGAGACAAGGGGACCCAGTGTAGCACAGAGAGGCAGCAGTGGCAGCAGAAGATGTGGTCCCACATTCACATGTGGTGGATAAAAATTGGGAGGGATATCTTGGGAGCCAGCAATTCCAGCTCCACACCAGACTGCACAGCCCAGTGTTCCAGTGCCAGGAAAATAAATCCCCATGACTTCTATCTGTAAAAACCAGTGGTGGTTGGGGCAGCATAAGAAACTGCTAGATTTTCAGGAGACTCCACTTAAAGGGCCCACGTGGTCTTAAAACGTACACAAACCCACTGACTCTGGGACTCACCACCAGGGTGCCAGTCACACACTTGGAATGGGTGAAGTGACTAGAAATGGGGCGAGTGTCTGGCAAACCTCCAGAAGCCACACGACGACACTGTTTCCTCTCTGAGTCCTCCCTCCACACAGAGCCACAAAGCAGTGAAGCAGGTTGCCTAATCCTAGTGATTACCTAAAGCATCGCCCCACACAATTTACAGGTGCCTTTTCTAAAATAGGCCACACTGCTAAGACACGGAGCCAAAGCAGCTCTACCTAATACACAGAAACAAACACAGGGAGGATGCCAAATTGAAGAGAAAAAGAAATACGGCCCAAATAAAAGAACAGAACAAAAGCACAGAAAAAGAACTAAATGAAACAGTGATAATCAACCAATCAGATGCAGAGTTCAAAACCTGGTGATCATGATGCTCAAAAAACTCATTGAGTACAGCAACAGCATAAAGGAAGAAATGAAGGCTACACTAAGTGAAATAAAGAAAAATCCACAGGGAACCAACACTGAAGGAGAGGAAGCACAGATTGAAATCAAAGATTTGGGACATAAGGAAGAAATAAGCACTCAACCAGAATGGCAAGAGGCAACAAGAATTCCAAACAACAAGGATGATGTAAGAAGCCTCTGATACATCTCCACACGCATCAACATCTGAATCACAGGGATGCCAGGAGAAGAGGAAGAGAAACTGAAAACTTAGTAGAAAAAGCAATGAAAGAAAACTTCCCTAATTTGGTGATGTAAATTCACATAAAAGTCCAGGAAGCACAGAGTCCCAAACAAAATGGATGAAAAGAGGCCCACTCCAAGACACATCATAATTAAAATACCAAAGGTTAAAGATAAAGAGAGAATCTTAAGAGCAGCAAGAGAAAAGCAGAGAGTTACCTACAAACCAGTTCCCATAAGACTATCAGCTGATTTCTCAAAAGAAACTTTGCAGGCAACAAAGGACTGGCAAGAAGTATTCAAAGTATTCAAATGAAAAGCAAGAACCTACAACCTAGATAACTCTATCCAGTAAAGCTATCATTTAGAATGGAAGGGCAGATAAAGTGCTTCCCAGACAAGGTAAAACTAAAGGAGTTCATAATCACCAAGCCATTGTTACATGAAATGTTAAAGGGATTTATTTAAGAAAAAAGATTGAAACTATGAACATTAAAAGGGCAGCAAATTTACAATTATCGACTACTGAATCTAAAAAAACTAAGCAAACAACTAGAACAGGAAAAGAATCACAGATATAGAGATCATTTGGAGGGTGATTGGCTGGGATGGGGAAGGAAGAGAATGGGGAAGAAGGAGCAGGGATTAAGAAGCATAAATGGTAGGTACAAAATAGACAGGGGGAGGTTAAGAATAGCATAGGAAATGTAGAAGCCAAAGAACTTATATGCACAACCAATAAACATAAACTAAGAGTGGGGGGATTGCTAGAGGGAAGGGGATACTGGGTGGAGGGTGACAAAGGGGGAAAAATTGGGACAACTGTAATAGCAAAATCAATAAAATACATTCTTTAAAAAAGAAGAGCCCTGGCTGGTGTAGCTCAGTGGATTGAGCGTGGGCTGGGAACCAGAGGGTCCCGGTTGGATTCCTGGTCAGGGCACATGCCTGGGTTGCAGGCCAGGTCTCCAGTGAGGGTCATGTGAGAGGCAACCATACATTGCTGTTTCTCTCCCTCTCTTTCTCCTTTCCTTCCCCCTCTCTAAAAATAAATAAAATCTTAAAAAAAAAAAAATAATAATAATAATATTTTTAAAAAAAGAAGAAAAGTACTTTCTTTTTCCTTCATTTCAAATTTGTGCTAACTTTTTGGGGGGGAAGGGAAAAGCAAAGAACCATTTGAAAATCCGTTGAAAGCTACAACTCCTCTCAAAAAACTGTTAAGTCTCCATGACTTTGTAAACTGGTCCTAATATACAGAACTATTTCAAATGTGATGAATATATGTGTGAATTATAACTGTCTGTATTGAGTTGAAATTCCCAGAATCAGAACCCAAGACAGGACTTGAGTGCAAGAAATTGACTTGGAAGGTGGACAAGTGAGATAGACCAGGGGAAGAAGTCAATACAGGCTGCACTAATGATTAAGTTACTGCTATGAGCAATAGGTGTCATGCCCTCTGAGGACTTCTGGGAGCATGCAGAGGGCAGGCCTCAGCGATGTCACAACTAATGAGTGAAGAAGTTGGAGTAGCTGTCCAGCTCCCTCTAGTTAATGGTTAAGGGTTACTCCTGGGGATAACTTGGCACTTCTGACCTGCACTTTCACCTGTGGCAGGGAAAGCCTTCAGGCTCAAAGTCCCAGAGGCTTGCAATTAGGAAGCTATTGGGTCAGAAGACAATAAATTTGTGGTGAGTGCCATGGGATGTGGGCAGGAAACACACAAAATATGCTGCCACCATTAAGTACAATAAGAAAAATGAAATGCCCTTCCTCCTTAAAATGCAAACTACAAATGCTTACTGAGCACCCATTCTGTGCCAGGAGCTCTGTTGGGCACTAATGATTTAGAATAGGAATAAAGTCAGTTTCATGACTTTTAGTCCACAGTTTGGTGAGAAGACAGCACAGATAGGTTATCAAAAATCCTCTAATAGAAGGATATAAAAGTTGGGCCTGGGGGTTCTGGCATTTCAAGTGGAAAGATTCCTTCTTCAAAGCAGCTATAATAAACAGTACAAAATATTTCTTCCATGAGTAAAGCAGCAAGAGTGGAGATCTCACCCTGATGACAGCAAGAGAAACACCAAACAATCTGCCAATTCACAATTTTTTCAAACCATCAGTGTTGAAAACAAATTATAACCAACCTACATGAAATAAAGGAAAGAGAGGCACCTGCAAGGATGAACTTGCTTACCTGGGGGAGATGCTGCCAAACTCTGTTAAAAAAAAAAAAAAGAGCTAGAATTTTTACCATGTTGGTAGAGTAAATGTAGGCAAGCAAGAGAACATAGTACCCCTTAAGGCCCGGGCCAGAGGGTGAAATTTACACTCAGGTTTTCCTCTGTGGACCCCCCCAGCTGCTGGCATAAATGACTGGCCCGAGTCCTGAGACAGTCTCACACTAGGTGCATAGGAGAAGAGCAGCCGCTGTAAGAGAGATATGAAAGTCCTCCATGATCCTTCTCTCACTTCTACTGTGGAACAAAAGCCGTAAACTGCTGGGGGAAGGACACACACTAAACACCCTGTCTTCCTTAGAACACTGGTGAAAGCCCATGTATGTCACACCCTTTTATGAACAGTCTTAACTTGAAACCAGCATTCCTGTTAGAAACAACTTCAAGACACCAGTGGTCTCAATCTTCAGCCAGGCCACTGGCCTAAGCCCTCCTCACCAAACACTATGGAGCCACCCAGTGTAGATGAATCTTTCAGAGTCTTGGAGATGAAGGAGAGAAAAATCATAGCCAACGAGAGGGCTTTAATGAAAAAGGAAAAAAAAAATTAAGGTGAAGACTTGAGCATGGTTATTGATATAGCAAGAAAGTCAAGTAGGATTGATAATAATCAGTGAGTTAAGTTATAAATCACTTAGCATGAATTTCCTTCTGAATGTTACATCAGTGTAGTTGCTTAGAAGTGCAAGTTTAATTTTTGTTTAAAATAAGGGAGGAGATCCTACCTGAATAGATTCCTGGGTTAAATTTAGTATCAGATTTAATTTTTACAGTCAAGAACATTTAAATTCTCTGCTCATATTTTCTGGACCATGAGAGCTAGTCACACTGCAATGTCTAACCTTTTGCTCATTGCCAAAAACAAAAAAACCTTTACGTGCTGCCATGAAGAACTGTGCTTCATTTCAAACTGTGCATATCACTGCAGCGTCACACAGATGAGAGAAGACACACTGGAGGATTCCTCTCTTCTCTTGGTTGATTTGACAGAAGTAGAAGCATCCAACCTAAATATCAATGAATGCTTGTTTTAATATTTATTCAGTCTTATTCAGAGTTATGGAATCAGGATAATTTTCTTCTATTAACTCCCATTTATTGAAGTAAGCATTATTTCAAAGAAGAGAAGCACTAATCAAAAAGTAATTCCATTTCACATACCACATTAAACTTAACAAAGGCATTTAAACACATTTGATTACTGAAAAATTAAACATGTATAAATTATTCAGTCTCATTTTACAGATCGCCAAAACTTAAATATATCTTATCAAATGATTTCTGAAAGATAGAGAGTGAAAATGTATTCTTCCTCAGTTCTTTCTCTACTCCAAAAAGCTTTAAGAAGCTTAAAACTAAAAATTAAAATGAATCCAAAAAAGGTGAACAAAAGCTATGCTCGGACTGACTCTACCTGTTCTAACGTCCACACAATCAGACAGAACTGGACCTGCACCCTAGATCACTAGATGCAGCCTGTACTTTCCCTGTGAGGAGGGTCAGTCACCTAATTTCTTAAAAGCAGTGAAAAATATGACTATAAGCTATAGCATAGATTTCTGTTATATGTTAAATGATAAAATCATGAAATATTAAGATATATGCTTTAAAGCAAGTCAAATTATATACCTCAGCATATATTTTTGGCTATGAAGCTAGCTTAGGGCAATTTGAAAATCAGATATAATTTGTATTCTGTAAGTTGGTATTAAAAAAAAATAAGGGAGCCCTGGCTGGTGTAGCTCAGTGGATTGAGTGCGGGCTGGGAACCAGAGGGTCCCTGTTCAATTCCCAGTCAGGGCACATGCCTGGGTTGCAGGCCAGGTTCCCAGTGAGGGCCATGTGAGAGGCAACCAAACATTGCTGTTTCTCTCCCTCTCTTTCTCCCTCCCTTCTCTTCTGTCTAAAAATAAATAAATAAAATCTTAAAAAAAAAAAATAAGGGAAAGAAAAAAACTCTGATTTTCTGGTAGTTAGTAAATAAGGTGATACTCCAAATACTATATGAATTCTATATTTCACATGCGGGTTAACTTACTCTGTATACCCAAATTTATGTTCCAGGACATTTCTCATTTTCATTTCTGAAGTGAAAGTACGAATAAAAGATGTCCAGCCTAAGTTTTTTGTTCTTTACCCCCAGAATCATGGAAAAAATTTAATACAAGTTTCTCGAGGACAAGTCTTGCTGCCCATAGAGCTTCTGGCATACAGAATGAATGGAGGAGAGTATAAAGCTCTGGCAAACTTCAAGTTACTGCACAGATAAAGTGACTTGAAGCCTGTCTGTAGTCAGTAATGGTATTTCTGGAGTCTCTGAGGCACAGTTGTTACTATAACATCACTTCTAAGACCTTATGTACTCAGTACAGAATGTAAATAAAGAGACTAGGCCATGTTCATTTCCATTACACTCCCGACATCTAGTACTACTGGGCCTCAGAAATAAATGATTATTGACTAGAATCCACTGAATTCCATTGAAAATTTCAAAACATAATGCCACTACAAAGTTTGTTTTTTAAAAAAAGATGAGAGTTTAAGCAAAGGCAAAAATAATATTACACATTCTTGTACATCAAATGCTTTCCATATTTCATTAATCAAATATTTACTATTTTGTTTCCATATATAGAACTGAACCACAAAGTCAACTTACAGTGTATTTTAATACCCTTTAAGAGTCACTGCCTCTTTTTATTCCTCATGTGACTCTCTTACTTACAATTTCCTTGTTTGGGAAATAAAAGTAGTATCTCACCTATTTTACAGAGTTATTGGAAAGACTAAATGAATATTAATATAATGTGATGGAACTGGACAGCGGTGTTATTTAGCATTGTTATCGAAAAACATCTATCATTTTATTATTTATAATTGGTCTCTGCTATTCCCTATACTGGTTCCAATATAATTTTCTGCAACAGATATGTTCTGTATCTGCCTTTTACTAGAGCCACTTGCCATACATGGTTATTCAGCACCTAATATGTGGCTGTGTAGACAATTTAAAATTTTAAATAGCTTATATGGTCAGCAGTTACCATACTGAACATCACAACTTTGTGTATTTAGAAACATATAATTTTTCCATTGTTAAATTTCAAGAGCTAAAATTTCATTTTCCCAACTAGTTCATACTCTTTTCAATGTGGGACAGACAGTGCTATTCAAAAATAAAAGACAACAACTTAGAGAAGCAAAACCCCATTTAATACAGCTAGTTTGGCAAATAGGTCATTAAAAAACCCATCAAAACTTAATTTCAATTGTAGCTATGTGGCAAATGAGGTCTCCGAAAAATCTACATGACATATACCAAAGACAGGCACATACTAGGTGCTTAGAAAGTAACTATTAATAAAAGGACAAATGAGACTTCTATGCACACCTCAGTGTGCTCGAGTAAGAGGTTGACCTTGCCCTCCAACATCTCCAAAAGACACGACCTCTACTTCCTGAGTGACTTTTACTTGAAATGTTTTAGTGTAATCAATTCTTTTATATAGTTAAGTGCTCAAGACAAGAATCCTTCCTTAAGAAAACTAAAATCTAGTGGGAGGAAAGAGACAAAAGTTAACCAGTAGAATTTAACAGCCCAATCCAATAACAAAAAAACCATGGAGGGTACCATGGAGAGTTTATCACTGTAAGCCAGAGAACAAGTGAAGACATTTGGAGAAGAGATGACAGTCAGTCAACCAGAGTGGTCTGAGGAGGACACACGAATCAGGAAGGATTTGAATTAGGTCTAGTGGGACTGCAGAGACTTAAACATAGAGTGCAGGGAGGCAGAGAACAGTGAGGAGAAACCACTTTTGCTGCTGTGCAATGGTTAGGAAGCAGAGTCATTAGGGTTTGATTGTGCAGGGCCTTAAATACTAGGCAGAGTAAGGAGTTTGAAGCAATCCTGCAGGGTAAACAATGGGGAGTCACTGAAAGAGGGAAGAGGGACAAACTAAGGCTATAGACAAAGTATTTAATTATTCATTTACCCAAAGCAAGCATCTGATGCCTAATGTATGTCAGACACATTGCTAGGTGAGAAAATGACAATGATGACTGTCACACAGTTCTAACCTGGGTAGGGCTCACAACATAGCCAGGAAACACAGACAGAGACACAGTGTGACATGTGTTCATAGCTGAGCTACGAGCAAAGTGCTAAGAAGCACAAATGGGAAGATTTAAATCTGGACAGAGGGCCAAGGAAGGCTTCATTAAGGACTAATTGAGTAAGAAGAAGAAAACCACAGGCTCAGCAGGCAGACAAGGGCATACTACTTATCCACAGAAGCCTTCGGGAAATATACAACCTGTTGGGAAGATTGTAGTTCTACAAAATTAAAGGGCTCTATAATTACATCAGTCAAATACAGAGAAAGATCCAAATACTTAAAATAGTATTAAAGAATAATGCTATTTTATAGCTCTGTTTTAATAGTGATCATAGCCATCAACTGTCCTCTCAGCTTATGATTTCAGAAGACTATGAATGTTAAAAGCATTGATAAGAGTATTAAACATAAGCAATATAGAACAAGACATAAAACAAAACCAATTAAATGATCGTGTGGTATTTTAAACTATAAAAAGAAACATGTTTGACAGTAAAGGTAAAAAAAAAATCAGATTATCGACTGAAGATTTTATTTGGGCCAGATATCACTTCAACATTTTCCTTTGGCAGAAATTGTATACAATAATCACACAAAAAGCTGGAAGAAAACTGGGGGAAAATGAAAGAACTATGCCTTATTGAAAATGCCTTCTGTTCTAGGAAAGAAAGAAGAGTCTTTGCTTATGAAAGTATCAGATGTGCTTGCTGGCTTCCACCTGACAACTGGATAGACTCCAATCACACACCAGGATACTGTCTTCATGTTACATCCCCGCTCTGCCTGTTAGCACGGTACAAAATAAACTTTTTTTTTCAAGAATATTACCTACAATTGTTTACATCATGTATGGGTAAAATTCAGAAAGACCCTACATTAACAATTATGTTTTAAAATAAAGTATTGTTATTGAAAATTAAATAGACCTAATATCTAAAACAAAACAAAATATAGCAGGAAAAAAACCCAAAATAAATCCTGAAGTCAAGCTACAAAGCAACTTCATGAATTCCACTTAAAATCAATGACGGAATTTTGCTAAAACCAAACTCAGGAGGGAGTATTTGTAAAGTACTCAGTAACAAGAGATAAAAGACTTGGTTTTATAGACAAATTTTCTAATTTACTAAAACTATAAATTTAACTTTTATTATTACCAAGGCCTCATGAATTCAGTGTATAATTATAGAAAGAGTTAAAAAGATTATAATTTAAGCTAGAGATTGCATTCTGGGGCATTTCCTCCAGAGAAACATACACTTATGATAACTCAAAAACCTGTACACAGATATTTATATCAGCTCTATTTGTGAGCCAAAACTTATTATAAATTGAAAATAAACCAGACAGATGTCCTTCAACAGGTGAGTACTTAAGCAAACTGTGGTACATCCCCACTATGGAATACTATTCAGCAATAAAACAGGAGAGAATATCGGTACATGTAACAACCTGGGTGAATCTGTAAGAATTATGCTGAGTGAAAAAGAAAAACCTCCAAAGTTACAGTCTTAAAATAACAAAAGGATAAAAATAAAGGACAATTACTGGCTGCTGGGAATTAAGGAGGAGGTGAAGATGGAAGAAAAATGGGTGTAGCTATAAAAGAGTAACATGACCCTGGTACTCCTGTAGTGACAGAAATATTCTGTATCTTGACAGTATCAATGTCAATACCCTGGTTGTGATACTGTACTACAGTTCTTTTTTTTATTGATGACACTATTGCAGATGTCCCCATTTCCCCCCCTTTGCCCACTTCTACCCATTTCCCATCTTCCCTTTCCTCTGGCCATCACTACACTGTTGTCTGTGTCTACGGTTTATGCATATATGTTCTTTGACTAATCCCTTCATATTCTTTCATCCAGGGCCTCCCTGCTCCCTCCCCTTTGATACCTGTCAGTCTGTTCCATGTGTCCATGCCTCAGTTTCTATTTTGTTTTTCAGTTTATTTTGTTCATTAGATTCCACATATAAATGAGATCATGTGGTATTTATCTTTTTCTGAGTGGCTTATTTCTATTAGCATAATATTCTCCAGGTTCATCTATGCTGTTGCAAAGGGTTAAGATTTCCTTCCTCTATACAGCCACATAATGTTCCATCATGTAAGTGTACCACATTTAAAAAAATCTATTCATCTACTGAAGGGGACTCAGGCTGTTTCCAGATCGTGGCTATCATAAATAATACTGCTATGAACATAAGGGTGCATATATTCTATTGAATTGGCATTTCAAGATTCTTAGGATATATTCCTAGAAGTGGAATTGCTAGGTCAAAAGGCAGTTCCGTTTTTAATTTTTTGAGGAACCTCCATCCTGCTTCCACGGTGGCTGCACTCCCACCACCAGTGCACGAATGTCCCCTTCTCCACATCCTTGCCAGCACTTGTGGTCTAGCAGCTGCAAGACTGCCACTGAGGGAGACTGGGTAAGGGGTACACAGAATCTCTGTACTACTTCTTATAACTTCATGCTCATTCCTAATCATCTCACAATATAAAGTTTAGTTTTTAAAAATTATAATTTACTCAAAGTTTATCATAGTGATTACTGGAGGTACAGAACCACCAAAATATTTAAAAGTATTTCTAACTACACTGTTAAAATCAAAGATTTGCTAAATCCATTAGGTCAAAACAAGCTATGAAATTTCCTAATTTATTACTTTTAATGTTTATGTAATTTTATAGTACTAATTATACTTGTGTAATTTTAGTAACATTTCTCCTTTGAAAAACTTTGCGTGCTTAAAATTACACCTACATTTGACCTCACTTCATCAGCTAAGTATACAAAAGGTATTTACTAGTGCACAAAAGGCAAGGACATGAACAGTTTGCTCAACGTCACACTGCCCAAGGCTGGCCAAGCAAGCTGGCCTCGGCCCTCAGTGGCTGCGTCTGAACCGTCTGAAAAAGTGCACTATGCAAACTTACCCCATCGCAGTTATAACCCAAGCAATTATGGTTGCAATGAATGATTCAATCTGTCTAAAATCTGATAATGATGTTTATTAAGGAATTTAATATAATGAATTACTTATCTAGCAAGTGGCATTACAAAGGTAATATTTTTGGCAATGCAGTTTTTTTTCCATTGAACATGCATGATAAATCTTTTTGAGGGTCCTTATAAGACCAAGCAGTTTACAAAAGGAAAGAGGGCACATATTAGACAGAGAAATTTATCCAAGAGGAGTAGGTAACGATATGCCAAGATTACAATTCAACACTCATTCGTGCACATAAGGTATTTAGGGAAAAAAAAAAAAATAGAGGCCAAGACAAGTCATGTTAAAAAACTAAAGTCCCTGCTGTGCAGTTAGTTCAGGGAAGGAGGCCACAGGAACATGGAACCAATATACTCCATTTACACATTTTAGGAGGGTGGACGTGTAGATTATGTTGCTTCTATGGAAATTGTATTCAGAGTTCTGAACAAGTGACTCTCAAAAAATATTTTGGAAAATGGACACTTGCCAATATAATGTCCAAAAATTTGAGACTGACATATTTTTCATCTGCTGAGAGTTTGAGGTAGACTTTTACCAGCTGAGTTGTTTATCATAGGTCTCAAAATAATAGCAGCTCTTGAGAAAGTCAAATTAGGTTTTCTGATTCCTTTTTCAGTGCTTTTTAAAAACTGACTTTGTTGCTTATTTAGTCATTGACAAATTGAAAATAAGTGGAAAATTCCCACCAGTAGATCAGTCTGAGATTCAAGGTAAGATTCAATCAGATCATTTATTCTAGCAGATGTCACAAGAGATTTTCAAAACATTCTTCTGTTTGTTCATAACAACAGAAGAGAATGTTTGCAATAATAGATAATGAGTTTGGACTTACAAAGGCACAAAAATTGCATAACGAAAAGCACAAAACACAATAAACCAAAGTACTGCTGTATGAAAATGAAAATAAGAACTTACTTAAATGGCAAGTCTTGAGGCATAAATTAAGGTTCTCTATAAATAATGCATTTTCATTGTGATCAATTATTTTACATAAGCTTTGTGGTTCTCTTATTCCAAGAAAAATAACCAAAATAATCAAGTTCATGATTAAAAGCCTTTTCTGACATCACTATCTTATCATTGGTAAGGAGCACTTTTCAAAGGTAGGCTTTTTCCAAAGAAAGCCACTAACGGTTGATGCAGTTGTTTATCTAGAATCCAGAAATATATCAAGTAACACACACCTAAAAAGTATGTTTAGCTAAAACCTTGTTAATACAAAGTCATTTTACAGCTCAACCTTCAATATTTACAGAACAATTTTACATATTTATCTATAAACCAAAGTTTTCTAGGACAATTTTTTCCAGTTCATGTGTCCTATCTTTCCCAAGTACATTGAAAAATTAATCAGATTCCTCAAAGGTAGAGACTCTCAATACTGTATTCAACACAGGTTGCCAAATTCCCTGGGGAAAATCATTTTTTGTCCATGAGGTCTAGCACAATCTGATACAGAACAAGGTATTAATGAATGTTGCTGCACTCAAGTGAATGACATATCTTTTAAAATAAGTGTTGCCTAAAACATAACACAATACTTCACACAAAGTAGGATTCCAGCAAATATATGAAGCACTAATTGTGTTCATTCTCCAGCTTGGACGCCTGGTGGTACTCAGGAAGATTACTTCTAACTAGATTACTCTTTTTTCCCCATTCAATCCGGGGTACAGGTTTCAAAAATCATCATGTATTTCACTGCAAAGTGGTTATTATGAGTTCCCATTTAACAGGAGTGTTTACAATTCTCATGAAGGTATGGAAACTGAAGAGTCTATTCGAATGTTTCCTTTGACCATGACACTAAAAATTCATTTAATATTGTATACATTAGCAGTATAATTGATTCTCGGCTTCATTGCATTAGCAAAGGGAACCAGCCAATCTCAATGTTTTAAAACTACTCTTTATGAATGTATACATATGTAAATTTTATAGGGATTAGTTCCTCCTCCCACCCCCACCTTTGTAGGGGGAGAGCAGAATCTAGGAGAAACTGTTTTTTAAAAAATAAAACACACACACACACAAATCCAAGAGCACTAATCCTAGTAAAATACCATCTTGTTGAAATCCATCACATTTTCTGAACACTGTATGTTATCTATGCATAAAAAATTTAAAGTACCTATATACTATAATGAGATACAGATCAGGGAATTTCTATAAAGTACTCATAGAAAAGTAACATGTTTTCAGAGGAACAACTGTTTCAGTTATTTAATTTCTTCAAGGGCAAATCAAACCAAAGCAAATGGTAAGTGGGTCTTTCTCATTTTAAGAAGACTAGTCCACTCGGACTACCACCTATATTCTACTTCTACTTTTATCCAACTTTTGGAAAATTTAGCTTCAGTAAGGGGTTAGGCCTCAAATGTGCAAAGCAGACTGGCTGTTAACAAATGAATCCAAGAGGGTAGCCACTGACTCGGCCAGTAAGGAGTCAGTTTGTCTGGCTCCAACACATATTTTTAGGAGCTGAGCATTTCAGGTATACAACTTGAATTTTCCCCCTTATCCTGGAGGGTAAATTGCAATCAATTCTTGAGAAGACAGTACATTTTTGCTCCGGAAAAAAATGTAGCCAAAGAAAAATGCTTGATATTCTAAGAGTAGTGAAATATGAGTACCCAAAGCACAATAGAGAGAATCTAGTCTAACTCTTTCATTTTATAAATGAGAAAACTAGGGTTCAGAGGAGTTAAATAACTTCTCAAGGGAAGAACAGCCAGGACTAGAACTACAGTCTCTTGACATCTATTAAACCAATGTCTGTTAGTTTACATCAATCATCTTTCAAACTTTTTTGTAGTTTATCTTGCTTTGGTAATTTCCTGCAAATTTCAGGTGTGATTAATTTTGGACAGAAAAGGTAGCTGAAAAAGTTAGTTTACAAGTTGCATTTCAGTTCACAAATGAATGACACTTTCTAACACCTTCATATATTGACTTGGAACGAGAGGATACAAAATGACTGCTACTTAGAATTACAAATGCAATGGTTGTATAGTTGTTTCAAAGCATGTTTTACATTTTGCAAGTGTTTCCACTTCTAGCTCCTATAACATGATACTACCAGTCTTCACTTTTTCAATTTAGCAGATTAGGGTGTGTTTACCCAAACCTCCTACACCTGAGAGTTCCTTTTGTTTACATGCCTGTAAGTATTGCCAACACAAAGCTATAACTTTCCTATTTTAAAAAGGCCCTCATTACTTGGGGTGGTGAACAAACAATACAATATACTTATGTTATATTATAGAATCGTACACCTGAAACCTATATAATTTTAGTAACCAATGTCATCCCAAAAAATTCAGTAATAAGGAAAAAAGCAAATAAAGACCCTTACTTGATTTACAGTATTTTGCTGGACTCTCTTCCTTATAGACACTCTCTTGCAAGCCATGAAGCTCATAATATTTTTTCTTTAATAGTTTATTTCTTCCTGAAATAGCCTGCTTAGATTCATAATCATCAATATCATAGAAAGCAAGCCAGTAATTTGCTTGGCATATAGTAGATGCTACAGAAAGCCTCATTAAGTACCACAATGTAAGAATAAAAATAATGACTTAAATGTATTAGTTCATTTAGTCTTCATAACAACCATGAAGTGGATACTTTTATTCTGTTTTACAAGCATACAAGATCTAGAGAGATTATATAACTTATCGAGTTACACACCTAGCAAATAGAAATGCCAGAGTTGAACTATGACAGTCTAACTGCTAACTGACAGAAAGACCTGGAAAATATTACATGCTTTAATCCCTTTCCCTTATTTCCTAAAAAGACATATTAAAATAGCTATTTAAGATGAATATGAAAGAGATTCAAAAGTCTCAGAAGAGAACCCCAGCTTCCTTTTTGCTATAATTTGGGTTAGGAGGGGGAACGAGACTGATTATATATGTGAATGCTTAGGAAAATTTTTCTTAAAAAAATTTAAAAAGACATGGAGGACTCTGGGAACCTTGAGCTGAAATACATCTTAGATCAATGCAGTCTGAACTCTGCATTTTCAAAAGGAGGAAACTATAACCCAATGTTAAATGGTTTGCCAAGGTTATAAGGTTTAGCAGCAGGTCTCCTAATTTCTGGCTTAGGATGCTTTTCATTTCCCTCTCATGTATAATTTAAGAGAAAGCTTATAGTGGACAGAATTTCAGACACCATCCACCCAGTGTCTTAAAAGCCTATTTGTAAATAGGTTGCAGGTGTCTATGAAAACCTGTATTCCAAGTTCCAGGCCAGGTCCCCAAAGCCTGCACTGTACCCTGATTGCTCCACTTCAACTACACATTTTATCTAACTTTCATATATCATATAATTTTATGACAAAAAAAAACCACAGCCACTCTAAATTCAACCTGGAACATTAGGCACCAACTTTCATAGTCTATGTAAATAAAGAGCACCCCAGAAGGGGCTCTCTGTCTCTCCAAGCACACAGATGCATGGGTGGTGGTGGTGCATGTGTGTGTTCAGTGGGGGTCGGGTGCAGACAGGGAGGGCCTCCGGGTTCTGGAAGATCAGGAAAACACCCTTGAATATTTGCAAATCACTAAATTTATATTTAAAGCTATAGAAGACAAACAGGCCTTGGCTGTTGAAAAAAAGAGGGTTACTGGTGCCCCTCCCCCCCAACCCATCAGTCCCGAGTTCTGAACTTTGTGAGGGCTATATAACACATGCCTACAGGAACTGGCATCTACCCAATCAGCAGTAAAAATGCCTCACAAACATTCAGATACTTCCATATTTTAATTTATATATTTTATAGTATTAAAAATTTAAATCCAAACTCTAATGACATTTTATCATCTGCTATGAATCATTATAGGAACCATAACAAACTATAATAGTATTAAGACTATGAAAAATAAAATGATCAGCAATGTAGCCAACATTTATTGCTGTATCAAATAAAAGTAAATCTAAATTTAAAAAAAAGACCAATGGCAAATGAAATGTCTGCAACACTGTTAACAGAAGTCCGCCATCATGCAAAATCCCCAATTTAGTTATGATAACATAGCACCCAAAAGATTAACATAATTCCACTGAATTATTAAAGTAGCCATGTGAGCAACATTTGAATGCTATACAACATCTCAACTGAAACCAGCAAGCACATGAATTATTGCTCTTTGTGAAGGCGTGATCTCCTTACCCTAAAGGAAGCCTGTCATTTCTTACTGGTGGGCATCAAACTGACGTGCTGACTGCTACCATCACTTACTGGCAGTATATGAACCTTACACTTAAGTATGCTTGTAGTTTGTTCGTTCATTCATTCACTCCTTCATTCCACCCTCCCTCCCTCTATTATTTGTAGTCACAGTTTAGATGATAAAATAGTTACTTAGATTTTGAAACATACCCAGTCCACTGGTATTGTGTTTCACATTCTTCTTCCCTCTTAAGTGCAGAAAAGGCACTACAAAACTATTTTAACACATTGAAGAAGTAATTATCTCCCAATACACTGAAGGTGTGAAAGCAACTCCCAAAGTGACATACAATTCCATGGATGTTTATGCCCTAGAATAACCTCTATTTTATCCATTCCAGTGAAGTATGAAGTTATGTTGTCCATTTTAGAATTAAGCAATTCAGGGATTTATCTTTTGTTGGGGAAAAAAACATCACAGAGCATTCTCAAAATATCTTAATATCTCAAAGCATTAAAGTGAGAGACTGGACTTAATTGGCAAATAACTGGCATCATCCAGGGTATGAAAATTCTCTATTTAAATCAATCCCACCGTGGCTGGTGTGGCTCAGTGGATTGAGGGCCAGCCTGGGAACTGAAAAGTCGCCGGTTCAATTCCCAGTCAGGGCACATGCCTGGGTTGCAGGCCAGGTCCTCAGTTGGGGCCCTTCAAGAGGCAGCAGATTGATGTATCTCTCACACATTGATGTTTCTTTCCCTCTCTTTCTCCTTCTCTTCCTCTCTCTCTCTAAAAATAAATAAGTATAGTCTTTAAATCAATCTCTGCTCAAAAGCAAGGAAATCATTCAGTTTTAAAATGGGAAATAACTTAATTTTTAAAAATTATGTGGATTTAAAGTTTTTAATTAAATTTACTTTTCCAATTTGTGTAGCTCAGAAAAAACAAAACAAAACAGAAAATTGTTTTCCTGCCCCTGGCTAGGAAGCTCAGTTGGTTAGAGCGTTTTCCCAAAATGCCAAGGTTGTGCATTCATCCCTGGTTGGGGTACATACAAGAATCAACCAATGGATACATAAGTAAGTGGAGCAACAAAATCTCTCTCTCAAATCAATTTTTAAAAAGAGAAAGAAAATTGTATTTCTGGCTTAATTTAGACTTAATTCAAATACTCAAAGGGTTACAATTGCTAAAGTTTTTATTAAACTGAGCTTGGTAGTAGATTCTTTAAATTCAAATTATGATGTTAGAACTAGTCATTGAATTAGATTTGTTTTTATTCACCTTGTAAATACAGAAATAACGTCTTTTTTTTCCCCCCCGTGGATGAATGCTAATCAGGTGCTCCCACTTGCTACTTACCTTCTCTTATGCTTTCCATCACAACCTGGCTCCCCTATCTTCCTCAAAAAAAGTACAGATAAGAATTAAGATAACTGGACACTCAGTTCCCCCATTTAGAATCTTCAGTATAATATAAACTATGAAATGCCACACCTTTCTTCTTACATAATAGTGGAAGGTGGGGAAGTAATGTACTTGGTTAAACACAATTTATGTTGTTTCTGACTACATTTTGTCTTAAAACTTTGTCTCTTCAAATATTTATAACAAGTAGAATATGCTTCTAACTGAAAGCCTGCCTTCATTTGAATGGGTATAACAACTTGCAAAGCCAATCCTGTATATACGTACATTACATATATACTCGGAGAGGTTATTTCAATTTCCAATGTAGCAGAGAAACTAAATGTGCTTTTACTTTCTAATCTTTACATCAAATCAAATAAGCACGTGTTAAACTCTGCTGTAATATATTGTTACATAATAAGTTTCCTGTTGGCATCTACAAACACCTCCCAATGTCCTGCACAGTGTTGCTAACTATAATTCAGAGAAGCGATTTTCAACCTTTTTCATCTCAATGAACACATAATTACTAAAATTCTGCAGCACACCAAAAATATATTTTTTGCCGATCTGACAAAAAAAATAGGTATAATTTTGATTCATTCACACCGAATGGTTATTGTCATTTCTTTATTTGACAATCTAAAGGGAAAGGAGGTCAGTGCCCCTGACTAAAATAGGCAGGTATTGCAAGTGTTAAAAATTCTTGCAGCACACCAGTGCACCGCTGCACATCAGTTGAAAATCGCTGATTTAGAGTTTAAACCTCTAAATTAAAGGCACACTTACTAAGGACATACCTGAAAAACAAAACAATGTACCAGCCAAAAGACACAACCTTCCTCAGTGCAAAGGTTTTTTTCTCTTTCCCCTCTATTTCTCCTTTCCAGTGGGTCCTTAACTAAAAGGTGCTCATCTCATACTTTTCAATGCCCTTGATCCAAGCAAAGTAGGTGCTGGAAGGCACTTACTACATGCCTGAATCTGATACAAAATAACCGAGTGTGGAGAGGCTTACAGTAAACTCAACCCCCGGAGCAAACTGTGTCACACACATAGTATGCTTTTCAACATCCAGAAACACTTCTTTTTGAACACCAGTAGTTCTCATTTTCATGTTGCCATTTTCCATAACTGTTTCACAGGTACCAGAAATGAAGATATTTCTATAGAATACACTGCATTCAAAAAGAGAAACAGTCCTCTACTTTCCCTTTTGAAAGAATCTACTGTCAAAAATTTGCTTTTCTGCATTAAGGAAAATAAATTTTAATCAAACTGTATACTAATCATTTTTTATTTTACAAATAAATAACTACTATTCTTTAAAAGTTGTAGGGTATATTTATTATTTTTCAAACTCAGTGACAAAAAGAGAAAGAACTGCGACCTCAACTAATAAATTACATCTTTAAATATACATGATTGTGTTGTCCCCGTGTTACTTTCAATGGTAACTGACACGCCCCGAATTTAACTGTACCAGACAGTTCTATCTGTCCCATCGCTGACCAAACACTGCTTCTCTGTTTCTATTCATTATGTATTATACGAGGGCTAAACACAGCCCAGAATGACGAGGGAAAAAAATTACAATTCTTATGATAGCAAAGTGATGCATTCAAGATCTCTTTCGCAATACATTCCCGTCCATGAGCATTAACAGACATTTTTTGATAGAGCTGCAAGCTCATTACTCTAAGAACCTTCGGCATCCTTTTCTGCAGGTTTTCAGAAACCCCTCGGGAAAAAAACAGGCGCAATTCAAACCCTGCAAACCAAACTTGCCAAGAACCTTGTGCAATGATCAATAACCTTGGCTACACTGCCATCGCCCCCAAATTCACGGTCCTGGAGAGCAATGCAGCAAAAACCCAGACGAAAGGCTAGCTGAAGCCATACCGAACTGCCGCGCTTCCCCTCCGCCGCCCTCTCTGCCGCATGGAGAGAGGCAAGGGGAAGAGGAGTCGAGCGAGCCTCACCAGCTCCGAAGATGCTCCGGTGACCTCCGGCTGCGCGGCGGGCGCAGGGCCAGGAAGGCGCTAGTGCAGCCGCGGCGGGCCCTGTGGACTATGCCCCTGGTGCATTCCTCGCATTCCTGCACAATCTGTCGCCAGCCGAAGGGCCCGTGGCGTGCGTCCCTGCCCCCCGCCCGCACACAGACACCTGCCTATTGCTGCGCCCCGAGCGGCCACGGCTGCCGCGGCGCATCCACTGCCCGCGCTCGCTCTGTGTCGCACTCAGCCAACCAACATGCAGCCAGACCCCGGCCCCGCCGCTCATCCCTTTGCTTCCCCAGTAGGAGAAAAAGGAGAGAGGGTCGGCCGGGCAGTCCCAGGGTCGGGAAGGGACACCGGAGCCGCCGGGGGGTGCCGCAGGTCCGCTTCAACTCCAAGCAGGGAGAGGAAGCGGCGGCGCAGGAGGACAGCCAGGGAGGCTCGGGCTGGGGAGCCGGGAGGGGTGGAGCGTGAACACAAGTCGCGAGGAGAGAGGGGCGCACTGGACAGAGCGCGGGACTCTGGGGGCAAAGGCGAGCCGGCGCAAGCAGAAGAGCTGTGGGAGGAAGGGGAGGGGGCCAGGACGCAAGATCTGGGGCGAACGGACGGCCGCTAAAGCCGGGAAAGGCGGGCGCCTCGGGGTGCTGGGGGCGCGGGGCGGCGTGCCAGGCGGGCAGGAGCGGGGAAGCCTCCGGGCAGGCGTCCAGGAGGGCTCGGCGCGGCGCTCCAGTTCGGGGCTGGGGGCTCTGGATCCGAAAAGGCCAGCATGGGTAGGGGCAGATCCGAGAAAGGAATCACCGGGAAAAGCAAATGGAAGGTGAAACTTGTGCGCCTGCCGGGGGGAGGGGAGCAGGCAGGCGAGTGCGGGCAAGAACACGAGGCGGGGCAGGAAAGCCGAGGCGGCCGCGAGGCGGTGGGGCCGGAGTAACGGGAGGGAGGCGCCCGCACCCCTCGCAGGCAGGTCCGGGATGGGGCGCGAGGGCCGGGATTCTCGCGGGCAAGAGTCTCCGCGCCCTCCCACGAGCCCGCACACTTACTTTCTAGGTTAGGCAGTGGCCGTCCTCGCTCCAGGGATGAGGGACATCAGCGTCGAGGGATCGCCGCTGCGGCACCCGAAAAAATTAAAAAAGTGCCGCGGCAGAGCGGCTGCCCGCCCCTCCCTCCCCCACCCGCCCCCTCCCCCGAAGCGGCTCTCCCACCACCCCCGGCGGCGGCGGTGGCCAACTTGCCCCACTACCCCGTGCCCATGGTACAGCCTCCGCAGCCGGCAGCCACAAGACTCAGCCCCGGAGCCCCCTCTACTGCCCAGAGGCCGCCGCCGCCGCCGCCGCCGCCCGCCCAGCCGCCAACCCGCCTGCCCAGTCAGTCCCGGACTCCCGGGAACGTCAGCACGCCGCCGTCTCCGGACCTGCTCCCTTCCAACCCAATTGGTCGGGAAAAAAAGGATGGGCCTTCCCATTGGTCCGGCCCGCATATTGAACGGGCCAATGGGAACTGCGGTTTCAGGTCGCCATAGAGACCGATGCTGTTAAGAGTGAGAGGGCCTGGAGAAGGTGCGGAGTGAGGGTAAAGGTGTCTCTGGATTTGGGCGCCGGGGGCGATGGGCAGAAGTACTGAGGGATTCCGGAAAGGGGCTCTTTAATCTGGCGCAGTTTTTGCTTCACCTTCCGGTCAATTCCAGCTATGAAAGGTAGGGTTTGTCCCCTGTCGTCAAAGGCAGGAACAGGTTGAACCCTTAAGGCTTAAGCGAATACTTGAAGGTGAGAGCCTAGGAGTGGGCGTTTCACTTTTCCTGCTTCTGGGGAGCCCCTGAGGAGCCCCCGAGGCTGTGCCCTTTGACCTTTGACAGGTGTGCAGCTTCTGCTTCTCCAGGTGAGTTTCCACCTCATCCCTTAAATCGCTGCTTCTTGACAGTCACCGAAACTCCTGAATTCTACTTGTTCATCCCAATCATTCCCCCTTCCCTGGGGCAGATCTTGCCAAAATGTTTGTGTCTTCAAACTTATAGCCCTACCTAAAGGGTGCTCAAAAAGGATTTCCTTTGGGTGATATTTTGGTAAGGAAATAGGCTGACATATTGTATAATGGATGTCATCAGCTCAACACTTAAGATAAAGTGTTCCCCACTTCCCAAAGCAAACCTCTAATCTCTCTCTCGAAAAATATTTATTAAACACCCCTTTGTGTGTGCATTCTGGACTTGCGCTTGACAGTTATTTGCTCTTTCCCTTAAGAAGTTTTAGGATGGGGAAAGACGGATGACAGAGTCAATCCATGATTCTAATGATTTCACAAGATTGTAAAGGAAATAGATTACAGTTGGTGGGTTCTGTTTTCCAGGTATTTTCCGGTTTATTTCTAAATTTGATAAAGAACACTGAGCCATGGAAACAGAACACACAAAACTTTTGTGCTTTAATAATAAGCTTTTATTTAAAGTTACTTTGTGTAAATTTGTCAATACTAATTTTTTTTGTTTTGTAAATAACTTTCATATTTAGATACTGGCTATTAAAGTGGCACTTCGTGAATATATTAGGCTTTCAAGGATTATGTTGCTCTACCATATAGCCACTGGTATTCTTAAATTCCTTCTTTTGTGATTTTGCTGTTTTTATATTAACCTATTTAGTAAGAAGACCATGTTTATGTTACTGCCCCTCAAGTTGGAGGGACCGTATTGTCAGAAAAAGCTAAAAGGATTTGGGAAATTATAAATATTTTGTTGAGAGAAACAGATTAATGTGCGCCAGCTATATATATGTCTGATTGCGGTCCTGAGTTTTAACTTGGATAATAGCTCTGTTTTTTGTTTTTTGATCTTACTGTATTTGGAGATTATAAACATAGATAAGAATTATTAATGTGGCACCTTGATTGCAAAAATATTGCTCACAATTTGTAGTAAAATTTGAACTTAGTTAACAATTCTCTGCAGGATTGGACTGCAGAACAAAACAGCTGAATATGTGAGTGTTCCCCCCAAGTATTTCCTGAATTAGGAAGGAATCACCAGGAGCCATGGAGTGCGGTCTCCTGCTTTGTCTTCATGAAAATTAGATCATCATGCTTTTGATTTCTGACTTTTTTGGTATTTATTTATAGAAGAACAGAAAAAGTAAAATGCAAATTTTTATAAGATTCACTTTTAATGTACTAAGAAGATACAAATCATTTGGTTGTTTTAAAAATAATAATACTGTATGAAAGGAAGATGCATGTAATATAAAGAAAAAAAATGATGTTTTCTTGCCTTAGGCTAGCATGGAATGAAAAAAACAAGAACTAATTGATTTTTTTTTACTCCAATAATCTTTTCTTTTTGTATTTTTCTCAAGTCATGTTTGAAGAGTGTTTTGATATTTTATATTTTGTGTTTGTAATTTAAAATGTTATTAAAATCTAACATGATTAATATCCCCTAAAATGTTTTCATTCAACA
>PVJI01024035.1:0-22563 GCA_004026765.1 Micronycteris hirsuta
AACATTACAGTACTTTCAGGGGTACACATAATAATTTGATATATTTATATAATGCAAAATGATCACCACACCCATCACTGAACATTGTTACAAATATTGTCTTTTTTTAATTTGTATTTTGGATTTTTTAATAAGATTTTATTTATTTATTCCTAGAGAGAGGGGAAGGGAGGGGGAAAGAGAGAGAAACATCAGTGGGTGGTTGCCTCTCTCACATCCCCTACTGGGGACCCAGCCTACAACCCAGGCATGTGTCCTGACTGGGAATCGAACTGGCGACCCCTTGGTTCTCAGGCCAGCATTCAATCCACTGAGCTACACCAGTCGGGACTACAAATTTTTTTTTCCTTGGGATGAGAACTTTTAAGCTATACTCTCCTATTACGTTTCAAATATGCAACACAGTACTGTTAACTATGGTCTCCATGCTATACACATCATATCCCTGTGACTTATTTATTTTACAAATGAAATTTGTACCCGTTTGTAATTTTTTTCTTCTCTGTCCACCATTTAGTCTTTTGTACAAAAGTAATTTGTATTTTGCAGCTTACCACGTACACTTATTTCTGAGTCTGAGGCTGGGTACATAATTCCATTGGGCCGGTGGGGAGACTTAAGAGCTCAAAGGAAGATGGGTGTCTGCCACCCTGTCTAGAAAGAGACTTGAGGGAGCTTGTCCCTGCAGAGAAGGCAGCCTTTACTACAAAGACAAACAGTGTGATGAACGAATAGCAGTTGCTGACATGCCCCCAAGCAGGCAGCTAGAAGGAGAGCCAGAATGGAACCCATGACCTGCAGACTTGGACTCAGTCCCAGCACCTATCGCTTGGGATGGAGGTTCTGTGAGTCAAGCTGAGTCCACCCGGTAGACTGGGAGTGGCTCCAAGGCTGGCTTCACATCCAGTTCCTCTCCGGGCACAAGGCTCTTAGCTGGTTTCCAGAACCCTGTCTCATGTCCCAGATAAACTCAGGCCTGGAGAGTGACAGTCAGGGCTGGCCTGGGGGCCCTCACCTCTCTCTCTCTCTCTGTGTCACAGATTCTCAGGCAGGGTGTTTCTGAAAGAAAACTGGGCAAACTTTTTTCTGTGAATCTGGGCCCTCTGAGGCCTCCTTGGTGCTGAGCTCTCCATCTGGGGAGGTTGTGGAGGGAAACATGCATTTATTTTAGACCTTGAAAGACAAGAATGATTCATTCTTTCCGTCAGCAATTACTTAGTGACCTCTAGGATAGTCATAGGCACAGGGGATATGACAATGGGTGAAACAGACATGGTCCCTCAGGGCATGTTCCAGCAAGAGAGACAGATAAATGCATAGACAAAGACATAAATAAGATGCTTTCAAATACAAAAGGTGCATCCTGGCCAGGTGGCTTAGTTGGTTGGAACATCTTTCCAACACCAAAAAGTTGTAGGTTCAGCCCTGGCTGGTGTAGCTCAGTGGATTGAGCGTGGGCTGTAAACCAAAGGGTTGCCGGTTCAATTCCCGGTCAGGGCACATGCCTGGGTTGCAGGCCAGGTCCCCAGTGGGGGCCACATGAGAAGCAACCACACATTGATGTTTCTCTCCCTCTCTTTCTCCTTCCCTTCTGTCTAAAAATAAATAAATAAAATCTTTAAAAAAAAAAAGAAATTACTAATTAAAAAAAAAGTTGTAGTTTCGATTCTTGGTCAGGGCACATACCTAGGTTGTGGGTTCAATCTCGTCAGGGTGAGTACAGGAGGCAAGCGATGCTCTCTCTCTAAAATCAATAAAAATATCCTCAAGTGAGGATTTTTTTTTTTTTAAGAGGCACAATCTAAGCTGTGGGAAAGACCCCAAGGCTAATACAGTGGATGGGGAGAGACAATGGACCCGAGGTGGGAGACAGAGTAGATGAGATTAACAGGAGCTGGTCACGGAAGCCCTATCCTAGCCCTTGAGGATATGATGAAGGCTCCATCCAGCTTCTGTTCAGAGTGGAAAGGGAAGCAATTAAAGTCGTTTAAAAATGGAAATGACATAATCTGATTTGTGTGTTCATTTTTTTATTTTTTAGATTATTTTATTTATTTATTTATTTATTTATTTATTTAGACAGAAGGGAAGGGAAGGAGAAAGAGAGGGAGAGAATCATTGACCTGGCCTGCAACCCAGGCATGTGCTCTGACCAGAACTAGAACCAGCGACCTTTCGGTTTGCAGGCAGGCACTCAGGCCACTGAGCCACACCAGCCAGGATAGATTTGGGGGTTTAAAAGAATGTTGCTGTACAGAGAAATGACAGCAAGTGGTGGAGGAAAGACAAAAATTGAGTTAGGAGAGTCCTTGGGAAGATGGTAGTGGTCTTTGGGGGTGGGGTGGGAGGGACAGAGGACACAGAGGGAAGTGCAGTGACTGGGGCGAGTCCTTCACTCAACAGATATTTACAGAGCTCACTGGCCCCTGTTATGAGCACTGCCCGAAAACCCATGAAGAAAACCGAGTGCCCATCCTTGGGGTCCCTCCCCTACAAGGGAAGACAGGGGTAATTAACCACAGGTGCACATGGCCATATCACCTGACCACAGAGAGTGATATACAAAATGAAGGAAAATAAAGCAGTGCCTGGGAGCAGGGTCAGGTAAGGTGAGGTCTCCCTGGGCCTGTTGGGTAGCTCAGTTGGTTAGAGTATCATCCCAATATACCAAAGTTGCAGGTTCGATTCCCCCAGCAGGACACATATAAGAAGCAACCACCAAACACATAAATAGTGAAACAACAAATTGATGCTTCTCTCTCGCCCAACTAGTTCTTTTTTTTTTTAAGAGGGAAATAATTACTTACATATCCAAGCAACAGATCAAGTTGTTTAGAAGAAAAAGGAAATCAGGTTAGCATCAGATATTTTGACTACAGTACTGTGTTTTAGGAGAGAGACATTTAACAGCTCTATGATACTTGGCAGCATAATTTCAAAAAAATACATCGTGACCAACTGGGGTTTATTCTAGGAAAGCCAGGATGGCTAAAATTAGGAAATCATGAATGAAATTTGTCATCTTAACAGAACTAAGTGGGGGGGGGGGAATCATATGATCATCCCCAGATATGCCAAAGGGACTTTTGACAAAATATCTATTACTGTTAACACGAAATTATAATAAATAGAAAATGGTCATTCTTTACAATATTAGGTTGATAGATAGACACTTGATTTTAGCCAGAAGGCAGAGAAGTGATAGATAAATAGATGGTAGCTAGATTATAGGTACAAAGCCAGATGCTAGATAGGTAGATATATACAGATGATAAGTAGATAGATAATAGATGAATAGAGACAGATATAGATAGATACTAAATAAATAGATGAATATAGATAGCTATCTTAGCCTAAAAGCCAGGATCTCAATCTGTAAATATTAGAAGCTGTAATAAGAATAGCAGTAGAGGCTAAATTTAAATCAGGAAGAAGACAAGAACGCCCACTACCGCCACAACTAACTTAGCACCAGAGGACTCGTTTTGCATTCCGCGCTAGACGGGACTTCTGTGCTATTTGACGATAACCATTTGGGTGAAAGGAATTCTATTTTAGATTGACTTGGCACGTTCGTTTGCCAAACATTCTTCACACATCTACAGTTCGCCAGGCACAAGTTTAGGTCCGAGGGACATCACATTGAGCAGAACGAAAATGACCCAGTGGCCAGGCTGACTGTGCTCATTCGTGTTGGCTTCCCTACAGAGTTCACCAGGATAGACTGCGGCCACTTTCTTCCTACGGGCTTCCAAGTGTGATTTTCTCCACCAGGCGAAAACCATGCAAGGAGACTAATCCAATTCCTTTCTCTGCCCTTGACTAACTCCTGGGTCTCAAGGTGGCATTACGCACGATTTGACACTGTCACCAACCAGTAGATGAAAGGAACACCCCCTACCCCCAGCTGGCGTTTTTCTTCCTTTCTCCCCTGTTCCTCTCTTCCTTTGCTGGCCCCCACCACCTCTTTCTTCTTTCCCTACTCCCGCGGTCCTCAGGGCCTTCTTTTATAAACTTAAAAAAAAAAAAAAAAAAAAAAAAAAAAAAAAAAAAAAAAAAAAAAAAAAAAAACAAACAAAAAACCTAACTGCCGTATTTTGCCGTGTATAATGTGCTCTCATGTATAATGCGCACCCACGTTTTGTGTGTATTATGCACTGAATTATCAGACCCATTATTATATCCATGGTATGTAATCATTATACTCATGAATAATGCGCATCCTTATTTTTCCCTCAAATATTTGGGCAAAAGTGCACCTTATACACAGCAAAATACGGTAATTGCTTGCCGCCCAGCAAAACTTTACCTAGTCTTCTTCAGCCACCAGGAAATTGCCGAATTCCTTGGAAATCTCATCACTGCCACTCCCCCATTCTGCTTTGTCCAAAATGACACAAATGCCCAACACCGCCTGGCTTCGGAATGTTCATGCTCATGTGAATTTACCGTGCACTCGTATTAAAATTGGATTTTCTCTTGTTAAAAAAAAAAAAGTTAATTGTTTGAAATACAGGTGTACCTCATTTCATTGTGCTTTGCTTTATTGCACTTCACAGAAGGTGTGATTTCTACAAATTGAAGACAAGACCCTCCGGGGGCAGAAAAAGAGCCCAACTCGCTTTATTACGGTTTGCAGAGCAGCATCTGGAAACATCTGTCACCTTAGCGCTGAACCAGAATCACCCCCACAAACGGTTTGCCCAGTGAAGGTGTGAAGTCGCTGCTCAGGACCTTCACACGTGCGACCCCAGTCACGTGAACGTTCAAGGCCTGCACCTGAGCTTGCGAACTGGTTTTGCCCTCCACCAGTTTCACGGGGTTGTAATCAATAAGAAAGTTTTGGGGCTTTTTTTTTTCCTAAAAGAACAATGGCATCCTTTGCATTTCCTAGTGTTTTATGAAGTTATCTGAACTTCGCTGCTTTGTTAGTTGGGAACTACCAACGCTATTGTTCCTTGAGATTATTTTTATTCATTCTCACTTCTTCAAATTTACTCAGTGAGGAAGTCCTTTGAACGTTTATGAGGCAAAGTGTCCTCTATTTCGCTTCACCAAGTGAGTTTGTTTGCTCTTGCGGTGTCGGAGCGCCATCTACTGGCGGTGCGAGCCCTCTGCAGCCACAGGTGCAGCCTGGGCTCGGAGACAGAGGTCAGAGGTCCCCCTTAAAAACCCAAACACGGGCCCTCTTGATTGACCCATAGGAAAATAATTTCAGATTGAATTGCCAGGTGCCGCTGGTTATAGACTAATTTCGACCAGTAAAATCGTTCCTAAAACCAGCTGCGTGGGAGAGTTATTCTAATAGCTGAGGACACTTTCTATTGGAAGCCTGAATCAGGAACATTTTGCATAAGAAGTCGCGATGCCTTTTTTTAAACTGTATCTCAGTTTCTTTTTGTTTATTTTTGTTCTTTTCTTTTTTTTTTTTTTCTTAGAGGGGAAGGGAGGGAGAGAGGGAGAGAAACATCAGTCTGGTTGCCTCTTGTGCACCTCCTGCTGCGGACCTGACCTGGCCAGCAACCTAGGCACATGCCCTGACTGGGAATCGAACCAGCAACTCTTTGGTTCACAGGCTGGCACTCAACCACTGAGCCACACCAGCCAAGGCTGTTCTTTTTGTTTGTAAGATGTAAATATTTTTAAGCTTTACCAAAAAAAATTAAAATAAAACAAAAACCTACTTTTGCATTCCATAAAAACCGACAGGCAAGCACCTGGCAGGAAGAGCAGACGGGCCAGCAGCCCTGCACCCCTACAGTGTGGCCTCGTGGGGCAGGGTCCAGTCTGTGCAGGACAATGCTCAGGGCCACCCTCCTTTCTCCCAGAGCTGTCCCCTGACCCCATCACCCCCCCAACCCCCAGCAACTCCCAAACACACGCGGAATCAGATTTCCAGTTTTGCGTCAATGTGACACACATCAGTTACTTCGTAAATTTTGTTTTGTTTTGTTTTACATTTTTTACACCAGTGAAACAAAACGGTGGAAGGAAAGGGGAGGCCGACAATGTGTTTTATGACTATGAATGGGCGGGGGGAGACGAAGCCAGGGCAAACAAAAACCGCACAGTCTCTGTGGAAACAGCGAATTTTGACAGCAAAATGCAGCAGGAAGCAGGTGGCAGAGGAGGAGAAGGGTGTTTTGGGGCCTCTGTTCTCGGGGAGAGATGGCACGGTGTGCTCACGATGCAATTTGCTCCGCGGCCTGTAGGGAAGAAACGGAAGAAGGGAGCAGAAATTAAGCTTTCTGCCCTGGCTGGGTCGTTCAGTTGGTTACAGCATCTTCCCCATAAGGCCAAGGTTGCTGATTTGATCCTGGTCAGGTCTCATACAGGAAGCAACCAATGCATGCATAAATGAGTGGCATAATAAACCAATGTCTCTCTCTCTCTCAAATAAAAAAAAATTAAATTTTTTAAGAAACAAAGTGAGTTTCCTAAGAAAGGAATCTAACAAGTGCACACCTATGGGTCACCTGAAGCAGAGGTGTAACAGAGCCAGTTCCTTTTAACAGATTTTTTTTTTACTTCTCTGCAAAAATCTGCACTGACCTCAGCCCATTGCCAATGACCTTTATTTTTCCAAAGTAGATCTCATTGAGAGTACTTCTTTTCTTATATTTATTTTTCGGTTACAATGAACATACAATATTATATTAGTTTCAGGTGTACAACATAGTAATTAGACATTTATATACCTTACATACATCTCACTCTTCATGGTTCCAGCAAAAATCCCTGTAGCTTTTTCTTCTTTTAAAAAGAACTTTGTTTTTATTTTCCACTACAGTTTACATTTGCTATTCTTTTTTTAAGATTTTATTTTTATTTATTTTTAGAGAGAGAGGGGAAGGGAGAGAGAAAGAGAGGGAGAGAAACAGCAATGTATGGTTGCCTCTCACATGGCCCTCACGGGGACCTGGCCCGCAACCCAGGCATGTGCCCTGACTGGGAATCGAACCGGGACCACTTGGTTCCCAGCCTGCGCTCAATCCACTGAGTTACACCAGCCAGGTGCTATTATTTTTTTTAAGATTTTATTTATTTTTAGAGAGAGGGGAAGGGAGGAAGAAAGAAAGAGAGCGAAACATCGATGTGTTGTTGTCTCTCGCATGCCCCCTACTGGGGACTTGGCCTTCAACCCAAGCATGTGCCCTGACTGGGAATTGAACCAACGATCCTTTGGTTCACAGACCGGTCCTCAATTCACTAAGCTACACCAGCTGGGGCACGTGTGGAGTTTTAATATCACCAGCAAATAGCCAGTCTTCCTGTTGGGTCAGGGCAGAAGTGGTGGGAGCCTGGAGGGCTGGGATTGATCTGACTCTTCCTGTCCCCAAATGCCCCAACAGGGGCAGGGTCAGGTTCTGAGGTCAGAGAGAGTAAGCACACAGCTACACAGGAAGTTTCACAACCGCTGAATGTATGACTGTGGCATTGGGACAGTGGGGCCCCTGTGCAGTGGGAGCAGCAACCAGCTGTCTTTGACAGCTTTGGGATGCTCTATGATGGTCTGCAGGTGACTTGACTTCTCTGGGCCTCAGTTTACCCCTCTTTCAAATTGGAAGCGTCTCCTGGTAGGTTAGTAAAGGCATAACAGCTTGAACTGGCAGCCAGACAGACCTGAGTTTGGAAATCATCTTCATCGTTTTCCAGCTGTGCTATAGAAATCACACAAAAGAAAGAGATTCCTGGTGGCCTACGTTGCTTATCTAAGTCACTGTGCCTATAGCAAGGACAATCCCTACAATTTCCCTTCTCACATACAATTTTATTTTTAAAAAGATTTTTTTTTTAAGATTTTATTTATTTTCAGAGAGAGGAGAAGGGAGGGAGAAAGAGCAATGTATGGTTGCCTCTCACATGGCCCTCATTGGGGGCCTGGCCCGCAACCCAGGCATGTGCCCCGACTGGGAATCGAACCGGGACTGTCTGGTTCCCAGCCCGCGCTCAATTCACTGAGCTACACCAGCTGGGCCTATTTATTAATTTTTAGAGAGAGGGGAAGGGAGGAAGAAAGAGGGAGAGAAACATTGATGTGTGAGAGATACATCAGTTGGTTGCCTCTTGCTTGGCCCCAACCAAGGACCTGGCCCACAAGCCAGGCATGTGCCCTGACTACAAATCAAACCAGTGACTTTTGGTTCACAGGCTGGTGTTCAATCCCCTGAGCCACACCAGCCAGGGCCATTGGTTGATTCTTCTATGTGCCCTGATCAGGATCGAACCCACAACCTTGACTTGTGAGGACAATACTCTAACCAACTGAGTCACCTGGGCAGGGCCACAAGTTTTTGTGTGAACATCTGTTTTTTAATTAGGTTTTGTACCTAGGAATGGAAATTTGGGGTCATATGGTAACTCTATTCTTAACTTTTGAGGAATCACTGAACTATTTTCCAACAATTTGGAAAAATGGAGCTTAACTATTTTACATTAACCCCTAGATTTCTTAGGTTGATCTGGGTTTTATGTCTCTTTCAACAGTAAGAGCTCTTGCTACTATTCTGTCTCTTGCAGAAGCAAAACAATACATCATTTTAGTGAAGATCACCTTTGGTTGCCAAATGGGAAGGGGGTTGGGGGACTCAGTGAAAAAGGCAAAGGGATTAAGAAGTACAGGTTGGGGCCCCAGCTGGTGTGGCTCAGTGGATTGAGTGCTGGCCTGTGAGTGAAAGGTCACCAGTTCAATTCCCAGTCAGAGCACATGCCTGGGTTACAAGCCAAGTTCCCAGATAGGGGCATGTGAGAGGCAACCACACACTGATGTTTCTCTCCCTCTCTTTCTCCCTCCCTTCTCCTCTCTCTGAAAATAAATAAATAAAATCTTTAAAAAAAAAAAAAGAAGAAGAAGTACAGCCCTGGCTGGTGTAGCTCAGTGGATTGAGCGCGGACTGGGAACCAAGGGGTCGCCGGTTCGATTCCCAGTTGGGGCACATGCCTCGGTTGCGGGCCAGGTCCCCAGTGAGGACCATGTGAGAGGCAACTACACATTGCTGTTTCTCTCCCTCTCTGTCTCTCTCCCTTCCCCTCTCTCTAAAAATAATAAAATATTAAAAAAAAAAAGAAGAAGTACAGATTGGTGGTTACAAAATAGTCATGGGGATGTAAAGTATACCACAGGGAATATAGTCAATAATATTGTAATAACTATGTATGGTGCCAGGTGGGTACTAGAAATATCAGGGGGAACACTTTGTAAAGTATATGATTGTCTAAACACTATGTCGTACACCTAAAACTAACAGAAAATAAGATTGAATGTAAACAGTAATTGAAAATTAAAATTAGCCCTGGCTGGTGTGGCTCAGCAGATTAAGTGCCAGCCTGTGAACTGGAAGGTCTCAGGTTCAATTCCTAGTCAGGGCACATGCCAGGGTTGCGGGCCAGGTCCCACTAGGGGGCATGTGAGAAGCAACCGATCAATGTTTCTTCCCATCTTTCTCCTTCCCTTCCCCTCTCTCTAAAATAAATAAATAAATAAATAAAATCTTTATAAAAAGAAAAAGCAAAAAGAAAGAAAAATCAAATTAAAGCCCTGGCCATTGTGGCTCTGTTGGTTGAAGTGTCTTCCCATAAACCGAAAGGTTGTAGGTTCAATTCCTGGTCAGAGCACATACCTAGTACAATGTTTCTCTCTCTCTGACTCTCTCTCTCTCCCTCTCCCCCCTTTCTCTCTTACTAAAATCAATGAGCATGCCCTCAAGTGCGGATTAATACATAAATAAATAAATAAATAATTAAAAAACTTATTCAAACCCCTTCTATTTCTTTCCACTTAGCAACACTAAAATATGTTACAATTAAGGTATGGCATTTTTCTACTTAGATAGTCACATTTTCTTGGTGAGAAAAAAGAAGTCTCCAGAAGCATTTTCTATGTTTCTTGATTGGTCTATCATAGAAAATTAGCTTTAGACTCGGAGACCCTTGAAGTCAGGGACGGGAATAGGCTCATTCCCGTATTTCCAGAAACAGCGATGAGCTAGAGTTCCCCCAAATTGTCCGATCTCTTTCTTCCCACCAGAAAGAAGGGTTTTCTTGAAAGAGGATGTAGGAACTAGGTAGTTACTGACTCAGCTTCCCCCCTATTTCAATTCCTAGACATTTGTCTTTCCCTTCCGGTGACCTTGGTGTGAGATTCCTAGAAATTTGTCTGTGCCCTCCTGTGACTAAGGTTCGGAAGGTCAGCTAATGCGTCACTTGGGGAAGCTCAGATCTGACCCATAGAGTATCCAGGCTAGTGGCACCCTCCTCCTCTCCCCCGCCTAAGAACCTCTGCTGCCCACCCCCATATGCCTCAAACATGCCCACTGCCCCCACTAAGCCTCCTGAACCCATGGTTCAGCTTCCTTCCAGTTCTCTCCCAGCCCCTGGGCTTCCTCCCTTGGTTCATCCTAAAGGAGCTTCCTTAACGTGGATCTGACTCCACCCTTCCCCTGCTCAGAACTATACCAGGCCTTACAATGGAATATTACCCAGTCATGAAAAGGAGGCCCTGGCTGGTGTGGCTCAGTGGATTGAGCACAGGCTGCGAAGCAGAGGGTCGCTGGTTCAATTCCCAGTCAGGGCACATGCCTGGGTTGCAGGCCAGGTCCCCAGTGGGAGCCACATGAGAAGCAACCACACATTGATGTTTCTCTCTCTCTCTTTCCCCCTCCCTTCCTTTCTGTCTAAAAATAAATAAATAAGCCCTGGCTGGTGTGGCTCAGTGGATTGAGCGCGGGCTGGGAACCAGAGGGTCCCGGTTCGATTCCCAGTCAGGGCACATGCCTGGGTTGCGGGCCAGGTCCTCAGTGAGGGCCATGTGAGAGGCAACCATGCATTGCTGTTTCTCTCCCTCTCTTTCTCCCTCCCTTCCCCTCTCTCTAAAAATAAATAAAATCTTAAAAAAAAATTATAATAAATAAATAAATAAATAAAATCTTAAAAAAAACATCCTCTTATATAAATAAATAAATAAAAACTAAATAAATAAATAAAAGTAAAATGCTCAACTCTGTAGCTTTGGGAAATCTAAAATTATCCCATCAAATTTCTTTCAAATACCTTTTATTTATTTCTTTATGTGTTCTCTATACTACACTAAGACCTTCTGAAGACAGTTCACAGAGACATGTCCTCTACAGAAGTCTGGCTTCCAGTAACTGTGAACTTGAACCAGCAGATTCAGCAGCTACTGGGAGCTTATTTGAAATACAGACTCTCAGACCTGATAAATCAGAATTTTCTTTAAAGGTTTATTTTATTCTCATCAGAGAGAGGGGAAGAGAGATCGAAAGAGAGAGAGAGGGAGAGAAAAGCATCGATGTGAGAGACAAACTCCCATTGGCTGCTTCCTGTAAGAGTCCCAACTGGAATCGAACCGGAAACCTGGGCATGTGCCCTGACCTGGAATGGAACCGGCGACCCTTCAATCAGACGATGACACTCCAACCAACTGAGCCATGCCAGCCAGGACCAGAATCTTTATTTTAACAAGATCCCCAGATGACTCCCATCACATTAAAGTTTGAGAAATACTAGGAACATGATTTTGAATTTGTACTCAGAAAAGAATATATATATATATATATATATATATATATATATATATATATATATATATATGCGTATTCTGGTTTTTAATTGATTTTAGAGATACAGAGGGAGAGAGGGGGAGAGAAAGAGAGAGAGAGACATTGATTTGTGGCTCCAGTCACTCATGCATTCATTGGTTGCTTCTTGTATGTGCCCTGACTGAGGATCGAACCCACAACCTTGGCATATCTAGATGACACTCCAACCAACTGGGCTCCCTGCCCAGGGCAATTTTCTGCATATTCTAAATCCAGAAAGCATGATTGGTCCTCACGGATCCCCCTTTCCCTGGAGTGTATCTGCACCATCCCTGACGCTCGTAGCAACAGCTAGTGAGACTTCCAAGGACAATGACCATTGAGGAAAGAGGAACATGAGTCAGAAAATTAAACTAGGTCACCTTTGAGGGTCAGAGCCAAACACTCACCTCTGAGATTCCCATTTTAGGTAGGTTATGTAAGGATTCACCGTGTTCTATTTCTTCCTCCCTCTGCCCAGCCCTTGGAGGTTAAGAGTGCCGCGCTGAGAAGACTTCTCCGAGGTCACTCTGCAGTGCGTGGGGGAGGAGCAAAAGGACCGTGTAAAGCCTAGATTTCCACGTTGCACCACTGTCCCTGGAAAGACAGCAAAAACTCAATCATCTCCCAAAACGCCTCCTTCACGTTGGTGCTGTGCTCAAAAGCATTCACTGACTCCTGCTCCAGCTGCCATTTCAACAAATTCTGGTGGAATGATATATTCATGATTCCCCCTGTCTCCTGCTTCACACCAACTCTTTTGTCCCCCTAATCAATCCAGACCAATAATAATAATAGTTAACAATCACTCTTCATGCCCTGGCTGGGGAGCTTAGTTGGTTAGAGTGCCATGCCGATACACCAAAGTCGTGGGTTTGATCCCTGGTCAGGGTACATACAAGAATCAACCAGTGAATGTATCAGTGATGGATGTTTCTCTATCCCTCTCTCAAATCAATAAATAAAATAAAGTAAAATACAATAAAAAACCCTTCTACGCTGCCAAAGATTGAAAAAATTGAAAAATAGCCTTAGCTGCTGTAGCTCAGTAGATTGAGTGCGGGCTGCAAACCAAAGGGTTGCCAGTTCAATTCCCAGTCAGGGCACTTACTGGGTTGCAGGCCAGGTGTCCAGTGGGGGGCACATGTGAGGCAACCACACATTGATATTTCTCTCCCTCTCTCCTTCCCTTCCCCTCTCTCTAAAAATAAATAAATAAAATAAATAAATAATTGAAAAATAAAAACACACAAAAATAAATAATAATAATAAAAAGAAACCTTTGCTGCCTTCCACTTCAATCTCTCCAAGCACTAACACCTTGGAATTACCTATTGGGGGTTACCCGTCTCCAGACCATGTCCTTTTCATTCCAGCCTCATGGTCTGGACCAGATCAGATGTCAACTCTGCTCTTTTTTTCAGCTGTGTGATGTTGGAGAATCCATGTACCTCTCTGGGTATCCGCATCCTCCTCTGGAGGAGAAAATACCCGGAAGGGAAATTAGCTGACGTTGGCCCGCACTGCACTTGTGTTTGTCTCATTCCATTGGCCAAGGCAAGTTAGCGGTCCCCAAGTCTGACGCCAACAGGAAGATGTCTAATCCACCTGGAAGGTGACAAAGACACCTGACGACGATCCAATCGACCACAGACACTAGTGAGACCAGGAAAACAGCAGCCAGGGCAAAGGCAAGAGAGTGACTCGCATAGAGAACCAGCCAAGCGAGCCCAAGTGGAGGTCTTTCTCATGCGTGGAATGGCTCCAGCGATTTCCTCATCCCTCCCCACTTCCTCTTCTTCTGCAAACACCCGTTGGCCAGCAGGGCAGGGCAGGCGGGAACTCCATGCGGAGGAAGTGGTATTTCAACAGCAGAACTTCCCTGTCTCTCATTCCTGTGCTGCGCACGAGGGGCGGGTGGTCTCCTTGGTGTTGGGCCCCTTGGAGTTGCCTGTCCTGTGTGTAGAAACATCCTAGGTTCCAGCTGCGCTCTCCTTCAGGGGTCACGCTGCCCCCATGCCCCGGAACACGGTCAGGGATGGCCTCTGTCGCCTGTCCGCCTACTTGGAAGAACTGGAAGCTATGGAGCTGAAGAAGTTCAAGTTTTACCTGGGGACGGTGACAGAAGCCGGGGAGGGCAGGATTCCCTGGGGGCGAATGGAGACCGCTGGTCCTCTGGAGATGGCCCGGCTGCTGGTGACCCATTGTGGGATAGGGGAGGCCTGGCTGCTGGCTCTCAGCATCTTTGATCGGATCAACAGGAAGGACCTGTGGGAGAGAGGACGGAGAGAGGACCTGGTGAGGGGTAAGGAGGTGGGGATGGGACCCACAAGGCTGCAACCCACCCATTCCTTCCCCTTCTTGATCATTGCTGAGCTCACAAGACCTGGACTCTGACTTGGTCCCTGGATTGGCTTTTGTTCATGCTGCATTCTGCCTGGACCACCCTCCCTCTCTCTTGTTCGTCTGGGAAATCCTTACTTATCCATCAGCACCTGGGAGGGGTTATCTCCAATGCAGCACTACCTTCTCTGCATTCTTCTGACCTCTCCTCTCTCCTTCCGGACAGCTCAGGGACCTCACCTGTGTGCTTCCTTAGCTCTCATATTTCTTTTATTATATTTTCTGTCCTATAAGATAATCACAATGTAATAACACATTGGTTTCCTCCTATAATAAGGTATCTATTGTGGGTAAAAATATATGGACATATTCATTGTTTAAACACCGTGTTAGATATTATTATTATATTCCTCTTTAAGAAAAAGATTTATTTATTTATTTTTAGAGGGGAAGGGAGCGAAAAAGAGGAGAGAAACATCAATGTGTGGTTATCTCTAGCACGCCTCCCACAGAGGACCTGGCCTGCAACCCATGCATGTGTCCTGACTGGGAATCGAACCTGTGACCCTTTGTTTCACAGGCCTGCGCTCAATCCACTGAGCTATATTTAAGAAAATGTATTTTCTATATTTAAGAAAAAAAAAAAAAAACAGTACACAAGTATAAAGCCCCTCTCTTCTCCCCAGTCCTCGCAAATCTCTCCCCAGCACTAACGCCTGGAAACTATTTAGTGGGACTTCCCCTCCAGACTGTGTTCTTTTCATTCACCAGGAGGTGGGCCTGTGGTCCAAAGGGGATCGGATGTCAGCTCTGCTCTGTTCTAGCAGTGAGATGTTAGAGAATCAAGTACCTGTCTGGGCTTCTGTTTCCTCACCCATAGACAAGGGGGATTGAACTAGATCAGCGGTTCTCATGTGCTTTACTGTACCTCTGAGGCATCTGGACACCTTGTTGTGAATGTGGAGCCAAAGACCCACACCAGGGATTCTGATGCAGCAGGTCTGGGTACCAGGAGTCTGCATGTGGAAATAGGTGGTTCTCATGGCATGCTTCAGGAAACACTGAGACAGAACATCTCTGAGGTCTTTTTTTAACTGTAATACTCAAGAATTACTTTTTTTAATTGTGATAAAATTATCTGAAGTTATATTGGTGTCTATTTTCTATGCACCGACCTCTCCGGGCCATGAAAATGTAAGGTCCATGGAGCAGAGACCTTGTGTCTTATTATCTATCCAGTGCCTAGAAAAATACCTGGTGCTTGATATATGTTTAATTGTTGGATGAATGGATGGATGGATGGATTAATGGATGGATAAGTGGGTGGATGGATGAGTGGATGGATGGATAGATGAATGGAAAGGTGTAAGGAAGGACAGATGGATCAATGGATAGATAGATCAATGGACAGATCAGTAGATGGACAGATGGATGGATCAATGGATGGATAATCAAATGGATGGATGAATGAATGGACTGATGGATCGATGGATGGATAAGTGGATGGGTGGGTGGATGAATGGATGGATGAATGGATGAATGGATGGATGATGGATGAGATATGACCAAGGGCTGAAGGTGAGGGAGGAATTCAAGCTGACTTAGTACTTCCTGTCTGAGAAGATGAATGGAATGAGGAAGATGCCAGTCACCATGACAGGTACCCAGGAAGGAAAGTGGGTTATGAAGAACGAGTGTTTTCGACAACCGTGAATGTGAGGTGATGGCTGAACGTCCAGGGGGTTGGTGGGCAGGGAGTTATTATGTAGACAATTTGAGGTAATAGTAGCTAATGTTATTGAGAACTAACCAGATATATGCCAGCTGATCTCCCCAATTTCTCTTCCAGATACTCCACCTGGTGGCCCATCCTCACTGGACAGCCAGTCAGCATGTTCTCTGGAAGTCTTTCCTGAAATTCCAAGAAAAGGTGAGCCATGGTTCTCGTACCTGTTAGAATGCATTGGGGAACATTGAACTATCCAACTGAGAACAGAAGAAACAAAAACAGGCATTTATTTCATGTTTGCACATAACAAGAAGTCTTAGAGTGGCTGGCTGTAATTAATTCATGTAATGGATTAATGACACCATCAAAGCCCCAACTTCTTTCTATGTTTCAATTCTACCAACTTCCATTATGTTGGCCTTTTGTTCCAAGCCTTATCATCTCATGGTTGCAAGATGATGGCCAAACTAGCTCATACAAAAGAATTCTTGCCCTGGCTGGTGTGGCTCAGTGGATTGAGCATTGGCCTACAAACCCAAAGGTTGATGGTTCAATTCCCAGTCAGGGCACGTGCCTGGGTTTCAGGCCAAGTCCTCAATTGGAGGTGTGCAGGAGGCAACTAGACAATGTTTCTGTCCTTCTTTCTCCCTCCCTTCCCTCTCTCCCTCTTTATTTTTTTTAAATAAAAAAAATTATTTATTTATGTATTTAGTTACTAAAATAAATAAAATCTAAAAATAAAAAAATAAAAGAATTCTTAGCAGGGACAACAAAGGGAGGCACAAGGCTTTCCTCCTCAATAGATTGTCATTTTAGCTAGGGATAAAATTATTCCAATAAACGTCTTTTCCCTAGTGTTTTTTTACCTGTGTAACTCTTGGTCAGGGCTGGGCACATGACCAACTCCAGACCAGCCAGTGACAAAGGGGAATGAGATTCATCCTGGCTGGTTTAGCAAAACCAACCTGCATCCCCTGGGGCTTCTGAAGGGACAGCATTTACTGGAATCAAGGGATCAACACTCACTACCTAAATAGACTCAGGAGTGTTGGCAAGGAAGAAACGGGAGTGCAGGCTGTTGGATAGACAGCAGCACCACCAACAAGGACATACAATCCTAAACACTCTTCAAGGGCATTTATTTTTATGTATTTATTTTACATTTATTATGTATTTTTCATTTGAGAGGGGAAGGGAGAGAGGGAGAGAGAGAAACATCAATCAATTGGTTGCCTTTCTTACTTCCAGCGGATTGAGTGCTGGCCTGTGAACCAAAGGGTTGCTGGTTCAATTCCCAGTCTAGGGCACATGCCTGGGTTGTGGGACAATTCCTTGGTAGAGGATATGCGAGTGGCAACTACACATTGATGTTTTTCTCCCTCTTTTTCTCCCTCCCTTCCCCTCTAAAAATAAATAAATAAAATCTTAAAAAAAAAAAAATGTACCAAAGTCTTGGGGGTGGGGGGAGAAATAATCAGTTAGCGTTTAATGAGTACCAAGTTTCTGTTAAAACGTGGAAGACTTCTGGAAAAGGACGGTGCTGATGGTGCACAGCACTGTGAACGCACTCCATGCCACTGAACTGAACACCTAAAAATTTATTGAAATGGTAAATTGTATGTTATGTATAGTTTACCACAATTTAAACAGTAGATGCATGGAGTTTAAGAGAGTGCAGGGGTCAAATTCAGATCTCTTTTTTACTTTCCCCTGGGCAGATATAATGAGCCCCTGGTGACATCCGAACACAAAGGGATGACCTTCTGGTCCAGGTCTGAGTTAGCCCTAGCGACACTTTGGGCGGGATGTTCTTTGTTGTGGGGGTGGGGTTGCCCTGGGCGTTACAGGATGTTGAGCAGCATCCCGAACTGTTGTCCACTAGATGGCAGTAGCAACCCCCAGTTGTGACGACCAAAATTATCTCCAGATCTTGCCAAATGTCCCTTAGAGGGTACACAATCATCCCCTTGAGAATCACTGTCCTAGGTTACTCCTAGACACCTATACCAAGCAAGCTTTCCCAAAGAGAAGTGAGCAAAGGATTTCTAGAGGGGATAAATTCCCCGTTGTAGATAGTCATCCGCCTTGTTGCCAAGAAGGCGCGGAGAACTTGGGATCACTGCTTTCCTCAACTTGAACGAGCACACAAATCGCACAGCGATCTGGTTGGAAATACAGTTTCCGATTCAGTAGGTGGGGAGTGGGGCTCAAGATTGTGCATTTCCAACCAGCTCCCCCGTAGGGCCACGTGGGGCTTAGTGTTCCTTCCACTACGTGACAGAGGTTGACGCATTCTTCCGGGGCGCATTGTGGGCCCGCCATCCCCCTGAATTGCGATGGTCACACTACTGGCATCCAGACCACCATCTGAGTAGCAGAAATAAAGAGCCTGTATAAACACTTTTCCATGTTAAGGCTTTTGGTTCCCCCTGGAAGGGAAGTACCAAGGTTCTCAGGCTCCGTGGAGAAAACTGCCCCACCCTAGCCAGGTAACTCAGTTGGTTAGGGCATCCACACTACACCAAGATCTTGGTTGGATCCTGGGTCAGGGCACCTGCAAGAATCAACCAATGAATGCATAAATAAGTGGAACCACACATGGATGTTTCTCTCTTCTTTTATCTCTTTCTAAAATCAATGTTTAAGAAAAAGAAAAATTAGAAAGCTGTTTCAAAGATATTGCAGAGCAAGGAGGCACTTAGGCCCTGCGGTGCTTTAACTCGCGAATTCTTGAAAGGTTGCTGATGAGTCTTCCACAAACCCTTCTCTCCTCTCGCTTAGATCCGGGGCAAACCTACAAGGACTACGTGCGCAGAAAGTTCCGGCTGATGGAAGACCGCAATGCGCGTCTAGGAGAATGTGTCAACCTCAGCCACCGGTACACCCGGCTCCTCCTGGTGCAGGAACACTCCAATCCCGTGCGGACCCAGCAGAAGCTTCTGGACACAGGCCAGGGACACGCAAGAACTGTAGGGCACCAAGCCAGCTTCATCCAGATGGAGACCCTCTTTGAGCCAGACGAGGAGCGCCCCGAGCCTCCGCGCACCGTGGTCCTGCAGGGAGCCGCGGGGATGGGCAAGTCCATGCTGGCCCACAAGGTGATGCTGGACTGGGCCGACGGGAGGCTCTTCCAAGACAGGTTTGATTATCTCTTCTACATCAACTGCAGAGAGATGAACCAGAGCGCCCCTGAGCGGAGCGTGCAAGACCTCATGTCCAGTTGCTGGCCCGAGCCCAGCGCGCCCCTCCGGGAGCTTCTCCGTGTTCCCGAGCGCCTCCTTTTCATCATTGACGGCTTTGACGAGCTCAAACCCTCGTTCCACGACCCTCAGGGCCCCTGGTGCCTCTGCTGGGAGGAGAAGCGGCCTACAGAGGTTCTTCTGAGCAGCCTCATTCGGAAGAAGCTGCTGCCGGAGTTGTCTTTGCTGATCACCACCAGGCCCACGGCTTTGGAGAAGCTCCACCGCTGGCTGGAGCATCCCAGGCACGTGGAGATCCTGGGCTTCTCCGAGGCGGAAAGGAAGGAGTATTTCTACAAGTATTTCCACAATGCAGAGCAGGCCGGCCAAGCCTTCAACTTCGTGAGGGACAATGAGCCCCTCTTCACTCTGTGCTTCGTCCCCTTGGTGTGCTGGGTTGTCTGCACGTGCCTCAAGCAGCAGCTGGAGGGCGGGGGGCTTCTAAGGCAGACGTCCAGGACCACCACAGCCGTGTACATGCTGTACCTCCTGAGTCTGATGCAACCCAAGCCGGGGTCCCCAACCCTCCAAGCCCCGCCCAACCAGAGAGGGTTGTGCTCTTTGGCCGCCGACGGCCTGTGGAGCCAAAAGATCCTATTTGAGGAGGAGGACCTGCGGAAGCACGGCCTGGATGCGGGGGACGTCTCCTCCTTCCTCAACATGAACATCTTTCAGAAGGACATCAACTGCGAGAAGTTCTACAGCTTCATCCACCTGAGCTTCCAGGAGTTCTTTGCAGCCATGTACTACATCCTGGACGGTGAGGACCGCGGGTCCAGCCCAGATCAGAACCTGAGGAGGCTGTTGGTGGAGTATGGGTTTTCCGAAAGGAGCTTCTTGGCGCTCACTGTCCGTTTCCTGTTTGGACTCCTGAATGAGGAGACGAGGAGCTACCTGGAGAAGAATCTGTGCTGGAAGGTGTCGCCTCGCGTCAAGGTGGAACTGATGGAGTGGATCCAAAACAAAGCTCTGAGCGAGGACGCTACCCTGCAGCAGGGCTCCCTGGAGTTCCTCAGCTGTCTGTACGAGATCCAAGAGGAGGAATTCATCCAACAGGCCCTGAGCCACTTCCAAGTGGTCGTGGTCAGCAACATGGCCACCAAGATGGAGCATATGGTCTCGTCCTTCTGCGCGAAGAACTGCAGGAACACCCTGGTGCTATACCTCCATGGGGCCGCCTACAGTACCGACGAGGAGGAGGAGGAGGAGGAGGAGGCGAGAAAGACTTCATGGCCCAAGACACTAGTGGCACAATCGTAAGTACTCACTGGGACTTTCTGTCCCAGCTCAAGCGCCTAACAAAGTTCATGTTCTCAGCTGGGGGCGATTTTGCCCCCACCCAAGAAAATACTTCTTTTTTTTTCTACCCTGGTTGGTGTAGCTCAGTGGATTGAGCTCGGGCTGCGAACCAAACGATCGCTGGTTCAATTCCTAGTCAGGGCACATGCCTGGGTCAGGTCCCCAGTGGGAGGCATGTGAGAAGCCACCACACATTGATATTTCTCTCCCTCTCTTTCTCCTTCCCTTCCCTTCTCTCTAAACATAAATAAATAAAATTAAAAAGAGAGAAGAAAATAATTTTTTTCGAGAGAGAGAGAGGAAGGGAGAGAGAAGCATGGATTTGTTGTTGCATTTATTTACACATTTATTGGTTGCTTCTTATATGTGCACGGACCGAGGATCGAACCCACACCCTGGGCGCATCAGGACGATGCTACAACTGAGCTACTTGGCCAGGGCCAAGGACATGCTTGGCAGTATTTGGAAAAATACTTGGTTGTCATAATTTGGGGCAAGGGGAAGGGTACTACTTGCATCTAGTGGGTGGAGAGTGGGGATGTTGCAAAAACACCCTCCCACGTACAGGGCAGCCCCATCACAAAGAACGGGCCACCAAAGGTCAATAGTGTCCAGGCTGGTTTCCTCCTCTTCAACAATATTCATCAGTACTAGGTTGGGGCCCATGTCAAAGAGAATGTATTCAATCAGGAAATATTATCTAGCCCTCGCTGGTATGGCTCAGTTGGTTGGACATTGTCCTGTGAAGCGAGAGGTCGCCAGTTCTATTGCCAGCCAGGGCACATGCCTGGGTTGTGGATTTGGTCCTAGCTGGGGTGTGTACAAAAGGCAGCCAACTGATGTTTCCCTCCCTCTCTCCCTTCCTTCCCTTCTCTCTAAAAATGAATAAATACAATCATTTTTTTAAAAAAGAAGTATTATCTAGGCACTTGTTCATCAATAAATGCATGGATAAAGAAGAGGTGCTGTAGCCCTGGGCAGGTAGCTCAGTTGGTTAGAGCATCATCCTAATATGCCAAAGTTGCAGGTTCGATCCCTGGTCAAGGTACATACAAGAATCAACCAATGAATGCATAAATAAGTGGAACAACAAATCAATGTCTGTCTGTCTGTCTGTCTCTCTCTCTCTCTCTAAAAATCAATAAACAAAAAAATATTAAAAAAAGAAGAGATGGTGTGTATATATAATGGAATACTTCTCAGCCATAAAAAAGATGATATATTGCCATTTGTGACAACATGGATGGATCTCAAGGGTATTATGCTAAGGAAATAAGTCAGATAGATATAAAAGGACAAAAACATATGATTTCACTCGTGGAATGTAAAAAAAAGGTAACAAAGGACAAACAAAACAAAAACAAACTCATAGATATAGATAACAGTATGGTGGCCACCAGAGAGGAAGGGGTGGGGGGGAGGGTAAAATGAGAGAAGGGGGTCAAGTATATGGTGACGGATGGAAACTAGACTTTTGGTGGTGATGCAATAGAGTATGCAGATATCGAATTATAATGTTGTACGCCTGAACCTTATATAATGTTAATAACCAATGTTAACTTGATATAAAAAATTATCTTTTAAATGAAATCCATCTCCCCATCCCTAGTCCCAGAATTTAAGTCTAGTCTCTACTACTTACCAGCTATGTGAACTTGGGCAAGAAATACAGGGTCATGCCTAAGATAAATGAAAATGAAGATGACAAAATGCTTTATAAATTGTGTCGTAATAATCAAGTGCCAAACTTAAGCATTATAAAGTGACTGGAAAGCCCTGGCTGGTGTAGCTCAGTGGATTGAGCGCAGGCTGGGAATCTAAGGGTCCCAGTTTGATTCCCAGTCAGGACACATGTCTGGGTTGCAGGCCAGGTCCCCAGTGAAGGCCACGTGAGAGGCAACCATACATTGCTATTTCTCTCCCTCTCTTTCTCCCTCCCTTCCCCTCTCTCCAAGAATAAATAAATAAAATCCTTTAAAAATAAATAAATAAATAAAATAAAGTGACTGGAAAAACTGGACTTGACCTGTAGCTTCTTCACACAGACCTGAGAGGAACGTTTTGCCAGATGCCTACGGTGAACAGCTGGCCACTGCTCTGAGCACCAACCCGAACATGGTAGAGCTGGCTTTGTACCAGAACGCCCTGGGGAGCCGGGGCGTGAAGCTGCTGTGTCAAGGCCTCAGACACCCCAACTGCAAGCTTCAGAACCTGAGGTGAGTCTAAGCTGGTTTGGGAGCATCAGATGGTCCCATCACACCCTCTCATGAGGTTCAGCCAAAAAGAACACAGGAGGCCCTGGTCAGGTAGCTCCGTTGTTTAGAGCATCATCCCACTATGCTAGGGTGGTAGGTTC
>PVJI01024036.1:0-22572 GCA_004026765.1 Micronycteris hirsuta
TTTTCTTTAGCCCCACAGAAGCTCTTTATTTTAATAAGGTCCCATTTGTTTATTCTTTCCTTTATGTCCCTTGCTCCAGGGGACATATCAGTGAAGATGTTGCTGCGTGGAATGTCTCAGATTTTCCTACCGATGTTTTCCTCTAGAACTTTTATGGTGTCACAACTTATATTTCAGTCTTTTATCCACCTTGAATTTATTTTTGTGTACAGTGTAAGTTGGTGCTTGAGTTTCATTTTTTTGTATGTAGCTGTCCAGATTTCCCAACACCATTTGTTGAAGAGGCTATTTTTACTCCATTTTATGCTGCTGCTCCCTTTGTTGAAAATTAATTGGCCATAGAGACTTGGGTTTATTTCTGGGCTCTCTATTCTTTTCCACTGGTTTATCTATCTATTTTTATGCCAGTACCAGGATGTTTTGATTACAGTGGCCTTGTAATACAGTTTGATATCAGGTATTGTGATCCTTCCAAACTTACATTTAAATTAGCAAGATAAATACAATCTTCATGAGAAAATTAAAGAACAATTAACTTCTTAATCGTGTCCTGCTAATTAGTTATTCAAAGGAAGTTCATAAAAATAGATATGAAAAGTGACTTCTTTGTTGTAGGAGTTAGAAGTTGACTTGGATCTAAATAGTTACCAATTCTTAAAAACCTACTATGTGACAGTCTTTATTTTCCCTTATTTGTAATCTTTGTACTCAATTTTGAATGTATTATTATTATTTTTAATTTTATAGATCAGTATGTCAAGCTTTAGTAAGAAGTTTCTGTTCAAGTTTACCTTGACATTATTTGCATTGTTCTATCAGGATGCAAATCCATGCCTCTGTCTTATTCCAAAGCCAGTTAAATATCACTGGGTGACTCTGCCTTTAAGAAAGAGTAAGTTTTAGATTATAAGTTAGAGTTGAAATGGAAAAAAATGGTAAGAACACAAAGCAAATAAGCCTATGTTAACGTGACCTTTGGAGATTTTGAGGTCAGAGTACCAATGAAGCAGTAATCTTGGCCATATTCCATAGAACTGAGAAGCTCTTAGGGCATAATCTTGCAGTAGAAACTCAGCAACAGCAGGAGTGGCAGCAATTTATTATCCTGTAGTGCCCATAGATGGTACAATGAACGTACTCTCTCCTGAGCTGACTTCACTTCTTGGTGCCTTACAGCTACTAAGGTGATATTTACTTTCTGGGTTTCATGAGATTTGAGCAGCATCGTGTCAATTTCTCCTGCCCAATCATCCCATGTATACACAGCTGATCCTTGAAATTCCTAAAGCAGGACACTAAGGCTTTCATGATTCCACTTCTGACATAAGTTTAAAATGCAAATTCTGTTAAGACAGGTAAAGAGTGTGAAATCAGTGACAGGTGTTTTCCTGTTTTGAATGATAGAAGGGAAGACAGCAATAGGTCCTTAAGTGGGAAGGAGGGGTTAGCAATAAGGAGGCCAGAGCTATGTAGAGAAGCGTCCGTCCACCCATCCTATTTCCCTCCTGGCCTGATACAAAATTTGTAACTTGTGCAATAGTTGTGTACATTTCACTGGGTACCTTTATTTAGATACCACTCTTTAAGGATAATTTTTACCTTTCTGCCCTCCATGCACAAATAAGTTTTACTGCTACAATTATCAATTGGGTAGTGATCCAATCATTGTAAATGAATTGGGTTAATTTTCTATTTTAATGATAACAACAAAATGAACACCTGTACTATTTGTGTATATGATAATTTATGTATATTCTGTATGTTAAATACCTTCAAAAATATAACTGCAGTCTGGTTTAGCTGTTCATTTATAATCATTATTTCCTAAAATAATTGGTGAACCTCTGAGCTGAGCAATATTAAAGTATGTTTTGCCTCTTTTAGTGTCACTGTAACAGGGTGCAGCCAAGAGGGGCGGCTGAAATAGAGATTTGTAAAAGGGGTCCAGGACTCAAGGTGTCCAGGAAATATTAGAAATATATGTAAAATGTCCTCACCCCCACAAATCTGAACTGGAGGGGATGGAACTCCTGGGGCAGGGCCATTCAGAGTTGTTTTGTATAGCAGCAGCTCTGCAGCTAACCTGTGGCAGGGTCATTTAACATATCTATAACATTTAACTGGTTTTATAGATATGTTAAATAGCTGTGGCCATGCTTTGAGCCAGAGGGATGGAAGTGACTTGGGCACAAGATGTAACTGGAAGAAGAGGAATTTACTGCTTTTTTAAAGAAATTTTTTTAATTTATTTTTAGAGAGAGTGTAAGGGAGGGAGAAAGAGAGGGAGAGAAACAGCAATGTATGGTTGCCTCTCACATGGCCCTCACGGGGGGACCTGGCCCACAACCCAGGCATGTGCCCTGACTGGAAATCGAACTAGGAGCGCTTCGTTCCCAGCCTGCCCTCAATCCACTGACCTACACCAGCCAGGGTGGAATTTACTGCTTTTGGCGAGAGGGTAGAACCCTGGGGGCTCCCTTTGCCATGCAGCTTAGGAAGCTGGGAAGTAAGATGTAGCAGCGATGCAGAGCTCTCTCTTAGCAGTTCAGAAGAATGTAGGAGAGACGCTGAGGAAAGGAAAGTCAGGACCATGTGGCTGTGGCAGGAATGACCACAGGGCTTGGGCAGAAGGCAGGACCATGCGGCTTTGGGTGGCTCCTTTTGCCACGCGGCCCAGGAAGCAGGAGAAACTTTGCCTGGAAGAAAAGGGGTGAAAGGACTCTTGCTGGTGGGCCATGAGAAGGTGCCACATGGTTTTGGATTAGCTGGAGATCGCAGTGGCGACACAGTGGATGGTGTTGGAACCTAGGGTCTGCCTGAATCACGGACTTCTACTTCTTTCCCTGAGATATGGTATCCTGGACTGGGCAGGAGGAGAAGGAAGGACTGTGTTCATTTGTTGACATTCTAGAGAACTTTAGTATTTTAAAGAAGACATTAAGTCATTACTTCAAGTCTGTATAACTTGCAAATATATAATCCCTTTCCTTTTCTCCAGTCTCTGGCATTGAGAGACATCTTTCCTTTGGCAGCGAGCATAATGAACCTAGTACGGGGTGGGGTGGGGAGCCCAAGGGTACAAAAGGGGTTCCTTCTGGTAACAGTATATCATTGGGTGCCCCCGCCCTGTTCCATAACAGCTTTGGGCATCCCTGAATGGGACTATAATTGCCCGTGGCAGACCGCCTCCCCCCAGCCTGTTCTGTAACATCACCACTGTTCCACCTGGGGCCAAAGGTAATGTTTCTGGGGAACCATATTATCCCTTAATTCTCTCAGCATTTCCTTGAATAAATTAACTCTGATACACTTGCAGGGATCCTCCATCTCTGTTTGTATTTGTTAAGAGTTTAGATTTGAGCAGATGGTTTCATTAATTTTGCTGTTTAAGTAGCTCTTCTATGAAATGTATTGTGTTGATGTGGACACCATCCTGCAGTGTCCATTATGGCTGAGACAGGAGACAAATTCACACAGACTACCAAGTCCTGTGGAGGAAAAGGGAAGGCATGACTGCTCTCTGTGTGAGAGAGGGCCCGCGACCCCTGTGACCCCCGCCTGAACAGGGTTTTATTGTCTTTCTGGGTACATTACATCTAGGTCCTCATTTACTATGCATGCGTTCATATTAGGTGGTTACCTTTTACAGATAAAAAAGGAGAGGGTGTTGCTAATTACATCAAGAAAAAAGGATATTTGCAAATGTAAAGGGGAAAATGGTTGAACTGGTTACACTTGTCTTTGGAAGGTTTAGCATGGATTTTAGGAAGTTAGTTTAAAAATATGCAGTAAACATTTGTTGCCTGAATTCAGAGTGAGGGAGATTTAGGAAAAGCAAGCCTCATAGCAGCCTAGATACAATGCAGGCCTGATTCCCCACAGGAGAACCTATCCGTGAGCGTGGGTCCTGTGTCACTTTCCACTGGCCTTTCTGAGTGGGAGCTAGGCCCACACCATGCAGAATGGTCTCCAATATTGTGTAGATCTCAATTATTCGTTAGCGTATTTGCTTGTCCACTATACTACTGTTGGGCCACACTCACTGTGGGTCTTATGGGCCTCTTCATATGCTGCTGGGTGTGCCAATAATACAAGGTTCTGCCTGAGCTTTACATGGCCATCTCTCAGGACAGAGGGAAAACTTGAGGTAAGAGGTGATGCTTACCTCTGGAGCAAGGGCAGGTTTGCACACTGCATACTATAAACAGCGGTTTCTTCAGGTCATGTCCACCTGCTGTGATGTACACTCCGTGTGCATCATCTGTCTGGGTGCCTGCACATCACCCTTGTGGGTATGTGTGGCAGGAGCACTGACAAACATGAGTCCCATGTCAACTACTATGCTGTGACAAATAGTCCTTGTGTCTCTTTCCTTTCCCTGAAAACATTTTTCTATTTTTGCAGATTCTAATTTTGCTTCAAAGAGTTGTTTTAGTCTTAATTCTCCATAAAAACTATGTTCGTTGTTCAAGCAATTCTCCTTTTCCATGCTCTTGCAAACACTGCATCATGAATATGACTATTAACATATTCAGTTTTGTATGATTTCTGCTCTGTCTACAACTGGACCGTGAGAGCAGTGGTCTGTGGATTAGCAATGGGGATGACTATTGCAAAATGATTTTTCTACATCCAAATGAATAAACCCATGAAAATATATGAATTATGTGTGGGTTACAAGCCGAAAATGGATTTTGGAGTCAGAATGATCTAATTGCAAATCTCAACTTTCCCATTTCAAGAGAGCAAGTTGTTTCACCATACCAAACCCAAATGTTCTCCCTCATCTGTAAACACAACACCTTATTTTAGAGCAGCATTATAAAGATAAAATAATTCACTGAAAGAACATAGCATAGTTTCTAGCACATGTATTTAATAGGTGGTTATTATTTTTATTAATAATGGTGTATCTTTTAAAAGATTTTAATTTTATGTTTCTATTACCATTTAGTCTCCTCATACGCCCTTCTTATCCCATCCCCCAAAATCACCAAACTGTTGTCCTTGTCCATGAGTCCTGTTTTCTTTTTGTTTAATCCCTCCATCCCCTAACCACGCCTCTCCCTTAGCTGTCATCCTGCTCTCCATCTATGAGTTTGTCTCTATTTTGCTTTTTAGTTCAGTTTGTTCATTAGATTCCACGTATGAGTGAAATCATCTGGTATTTGTCTTTCTCTGGCTTATTTCACTTAGCATAATATTCTCCAGATCCATCCATACTGTCCCAAAGGGTAAAATTTTCTTCATTACAGCAGCTGAGTAGATTTTCATTGTGTGATATCCCATAGTTGTTTTATCCACTCATTTATTGATGGACACTTGGCCTGCTTCCATATCTCGGTAATTGTAAATAACACTGTAATGAACATAGGGGTGCTTATGTTCTTTTAAATTAGTGTTTTGGGTTCCTTTGGATAAATTCCCAGAAGTGGAATCACTGAATCAAAGGCAGATCCATTTTTAATTTTTTGAGGTATCTCCATACTGCTTTCTACAGTGGCTGCACCAATCTGCATTCCCACCAAAAGTGCAATAGGGTTCCCCTTTCTCCACATATAAGCAGACACATAGATCACCTGAACAGAATAGATAGCCCAGAAGTAAACCTACATCTTTATGGTCAATTAATATTCAACAGATGAAGCAAGTACATAAAATGGGCTAAAGATAGTTTATTCAATAAATGATGTTGGGAAAATTGGACAAATATGTGCAGAAAAATGAAACTAGACTCCCTTATTATACCACACATAAGAATAAATTCAATATGGATTAAAGATTAAATGTTAGACCCCAAACCATAAAAATTGTAGAAGAAACCATAGGCAACAAAATTTCAGACATTGCTTGTAGCAATATTTTATCAGTTATATCTCCCCAAGCAAGGGAAATAAAAGAAAAAAATAAACAAATGGGACTACATCAAACTAAAAAGTTTTTACACAGAAAGAGAAATCATCAACAAAATAAAAAGATAACCCACAGAGTGGGGGAACATATTCACTGATACAGCTGATAAGGGGTTAATATCTAAAATTTATCAAGAACTTATAAAACTCAATACCCCCCAAAAAATTAAAAAATGGGCAAAGGACCTGGGAATAGACAATTCTTCAAAGAAGACACACAGATGGATAATAGTTATATGAAAAGATGCTCAACATCACTAATCATCAGAGAAATGCAATTTTAAACCACAATGAGATATCACCTCACACCTGTCAGAATGGTCATTATCAATAAATCAACAAACAAACTCCTTTTTATATCCTTTTATCCCTAAGCCCAAACTTTGAATAAGGTAGTGGCTAATTACATGTTTTTGACATGACTTATAATGAATATTCTCTAGTATTGGTCATAAAGAAAATAATCAGGATATTAATATTGAGAATAGTATTTATGTTTCTGGAACAGTATTGAATTTTAAACTTCAGCAAAAAAGGATAACATCAAGGCATACACTGGGTATATCCCTGGTGTTTTTCAATAGCAACTGACTTAGAAATATAAAATCTGGAAATATAGGATTTTACATGGAATGCCATAATCATGGAATGTACTTCCATTGCTCAACTCTCATCCTGCTTACTGTTGGCAGGTGATTTTACAACTTATATCAAGCCAAAAACATCCTATGGAAACACTATCTGCTCAACTTTATTTCTTTGAAAATATGATCCCAATATCTATGATTTACCTTATAACAATGAAAATCCTCAAAGAGACACATTATCTTTTTATTGATTCAATATTAATACAATGCTTACAAAAGGACCATGTCCAATTCTGGACACTGTTAATAAAACACCACCTAAAAAACTTGGAAAGGTTTCAAGAATAGCATACAAATGATTGCATATGATTTATTGGAAAAATTGTATCTGTTAGGATATTTTGGAAATCTGTGCTAATTTAGATAAAAGTCCAGCTAATAAGGTCTTTAAGCATAGGAGGGTTTGAAAAAATAATGTCTTCCTTTTATAATTCACATGCACAGTCATTATAATACACTTAAATAATACAGAAATATTTTCACCAAATCATGGGTCTTCTTTCATTTTTTTCAATCCCCTCCCCAGAAGTAACCACTGCTTATAGTTCATGTATGTATTTTATATAATTTATATTATTATATCTTTTATAGCTTTACTATGCTTTAATACATCATTTTATATAGACCATGATGAGCATCTTTATTTCCATTGAGAAATTGTTAACATAGACATGTAAATCATATAAGAAAATGTTCCTTGTTTAATAAATTCTTTCCTAGGACCTTGAATATTCTTCAGATGTGGTTTATAGGAACCTCAGGAAAGAAGGCATGTGTCTAGGAAAGAAAACCGTCCAGCTTGATTTTGACACTTTATTATCATCACCAGTTAAGAAACTCCCTTTTTTAATCTCATCAAATTTTCAAGGAGATAAAATTGAAATTTCTCTTCTAAAATTTTTGATCATCTATATTTTTCTTAGAATTATAGATTCAATAAATCTGTAGTCTGGTTATGGAAAGCACTTCTGACATCTTGTCATTAAAATAAGGGCCAAAGTCCTTGGAAAATTCTAATATTGCATAATTTTGTGGTTCATTAACTAAAAGCCAAAGAAAAAAATAAGAAAACAACAACAGACTTATTTAAGTTATACCCATTACTTTGTCTTCTTTTTCTTTCTTGAGCATTGCTGTCAATCAAGTGTAAATGTGAGATTGCCTTATAGATTGATATAAATTGAGACTAGTTTGAAACTCATTTTCACTTTTATCCCAGTCTAACAATTCGACCCCATGCCATTTCTTGAACACACAATGGATAGAAACCCTTTATTTAAAGGACATCTGGCCATCAATATAATTTGATTCTCATCTACAGGAAACTCCATGTGTGTGTGTGTTCAGATTAATACTGAAGGCCTAAGCGTATGAATGATCATCAGCAGAAATAGTAAAGGAAGTTTAATGAGGAGATTATAATCAGAAAATGAAATAATGGGAAAGTTGCTTAATGAGGACATTGGTGCCAAACTACATTATTCATAGGACACTCTGATTAGAGACAAATGCTAAATGAAACATACATTTCTTGGTGGAAGTCTTCATTTACATTTCAAATAAATAATATTATTCAACACTTGGCTGAGGAAATGAGCCTTCACATTAAACAACTAAAAACTCCCCTAAAGATAGTGGTGTACCATTTTCTAAATTTTAAGTTATTTTTCATGTATATTCAAAGCAAGACACATTTTCTTCCTACTCATAAATATACTAAATTAGGATCTTTGTCCGTAAACTAAAATGTGGCTATAAATGGTTTTACACATTCATCATTTTATTATATTCTAATATTACCCCTTATTTTTTAAGACATTATTCATTTTTAGAGAGGGGAAAGGAGGGAGAAAGAAAAAAAAGGAACATCAATTTGTGAGAGAAACATCGAATGGTTGCCTCTCACACGCTGTCAACCAGGGAGCTGGCCCATAACCGAGGCATGTGCCCTGACTAGCAGTTGAACCAGCAACCTTTGGTTCGAAAGTAAGCACCCAAACCACTGAGCCACACCAATTAAGGCGCCCCTTCTTTTTTGAGTCAATCAGCCTAACTGATTAAAGCAAAATAATAATGAGGCTTGGATTATGGATTGTTGCTTTTCTCATTAGATTTCTTACCATAAAATAGAATCTTAGCCTTAGCTAGCATTTCAGAAATCGTACAAAGTGAAGATGAGTTACCTCAAAACAGTTATTCTTAATGAGTATGTGTGTGTGTGTGTGTGTGTACAGAAGTATGCTCACCACCATTACCTACGGAAATTTTGTCAATTATAGAGCCTCCTTTGTGGAACAGGAGCTGAAGATGTTTACTGTAGGTTGAGAGCTTCCTTCAGGACATTTTATAGCTGGATTTGCAAACAACTGATAGAGAGGAAGCCTAGATGTAAAACTCTTAAGCATTCATGGTACTTTTATACAACTGTACTACTGAAAAAATCTATAAGGTAAAAAAAGTTTTTTTTTTAATAGACCGTAAACTGACAGATGGACTCGTGAGTGGAAAGTGATTGGCTTTGTGCAGAGAAAATGTAAGGACTAGAAATCCTTCTTTCATGGGATACACAGAGAGAGAAAGAGATAAAATAAAATTTAAAGTTAAAGAAGAGAAATAGGCTGCTAGTTTAAACTCTTTCATATCTGATATACTTTGGTGCATCAGTACCCACTGTAATACTTTTTTTCCAGAAGAAAAATATGAGGTCTGTCTGGAAAAAGGCAGCCATTGTTAATATAACAAGAGTGGTTTGTGTGACATCAATATAATCTGGCAGCCAAAGAGAGTGGACTGGAATGCACATGCATGAACATTGTCGACTTCACTGCACTACTCCGTGTGGATGGTAGACAATGTTGAGTGAGCATGTGTATTTTGTGACTGCCACATTCAAAATGACTGAGCAAGTAGAGTAACAAATCTACATCTAATTTTGCATTAAACTTGAACATTCTTCCGCAAAAACTATTCAGATGACTCAGAAAGGCACAGCTATGGGCAACTGGTGATTGGCAGCTTCATCACAACAATACATCTGCTCATGCATCACGTCTCATACAGAGTTTTTTCATGAAACAGCAAATCACCCAGGTGACTCAGCCCCTCTACAACTCAGATTTGGAGCTCTGTGACTTCTGGTTTTTTCTAAAACTGAAATCACCTTTGAAAGGGAAGAGATTTCAGACTGTCAGACTATCAATGAGAATCAGGAAAATACGGTAGCTGATGGTGAAAGGGAAAACTGTGTGAGGTCCCAAGATACCTACTTTGAAGGGGACTGAGGTGCCATTATCCTATGTACAATGTTTCTTATATTTTGAATTTTCTTCAATAAATGTCTCTTTTTCATATTACATGGCTGGAAACATTCTGGGCAGACCTCATATATGTACATTTGAGAAAAAATACAAGATTTATAAATAACTATCTATGGTCAGTTGTTGACACCAGACATTGATAGAAAAGATCTTAGGGAATTTGGGCTCATAGTCTTAAACTAAGAGACTCAGTGGTTACACAACACTTATGTGGGCAATTTGAAAATCATGTTAATGCCCTCTTTGCCCTTAGATGTCTGTAAGGTCACACAAAGTGAATATTCAGCCCTGGCTGGCATAGCTCAGTGGATTGAGCGCGAGCTGGGAACCAAAGGGTCATTGGTTCGATTCCCAGTCAGGGCACATGCCTGGGTTGCGGGCCAGGTCCCCCCGTGAGGGCCATGTGAGAGGCAACCATACATTGCTGTTTCTCTCCCTCTCTTTCTCCCTCCCTTCCCCTCTCTCTAAAAATAAATAAAATCTTAAAAACAACAACAAAAACAAAGGTGAGTATTCATAGAAACCACATATCTTATGCAGAAGTAAATTTCACTAAAGATGCACACGATCAAGGACAAGAAAGAAGCAAAAAGACATGTTGAGCATCCCTTGTAGCTTTTTAGGTCCTTCTTTACTGGAAGTGTCTCACACTTTCTGTACTTTTAGGGTGCTAGAGAGGTTTTTGGGTTATTCACAAAAATGGTAGGATGAGTGTCAGTAATGAAACATCTCCATTTCATACCCCAGAGATTTGTACAGCTTGCATGATGTTCTCCGGAGAGTCATGCCTCATAAATCCATAAATCATAGATATTTTTTATTGTAAGCAATCCCAAGACAGGATATGTTGCAAAAAGCATTTCATTATCAGAACTTTCCCAAGGAATATCCTTTGTTCATATATCAGAACATCAGTTACCAGCATGTTTACAGAGTCCATTTATCTGCCTTCTGCCTTTTCAGAGAAGCGCCTCCCCAGTAAAAATCTGTATTGTACATGTTGTGGCACCTTACATACTACCATACTTTAAAACTCGGAAGGGCTCTCATGCAAGTAGAATATTGCACTAAAGTTGAGATATTTCCTAAAGGACAACCAGTTGATGTTCTTCTGAGTTTGAAAGAGGTACATTGGTGCATTTGGCTTCCTCACAGATACTACAGGCAGCTGAGTTAGGTGTCTAGTCAGCTTTGAAGCTTTCAGTTTTGTGGCATATTTTTGGTGGTAGCACTAGAGAAAACTAAACACGTCTTTGGAGTGTCATGTGTATGCCACATTTGTATATAAAAATATACTGTTCCTTTTTTTTTTTCCCCAAAAGATCTTCACTCTTGCCCTGGCTGGTGTAGCTCAGTGGATTGAGCGCAGGCTGAGAACCAAAGAGTTGCCGGTTCGATTCCCAGTCAGGGCACATGCCTGGGTTGCAGGCCAGGCCCCAGGGAGTTCATGTGAGATGCAACCACACATTGATATTTCTCCCCATCTCTTTCTCACTCCTTTCCCTTCTGTCTAAAAATAAATAAATAAAAAACAAACAAAGAAAAACCCAAAAGATCTTTACTCTTTTTTTTTTTTAAGATTTTATTAAAGATATTTATCAGGGCATGTGCCCTGACTGGGAATCGAACTGGCGACCCTTTGGTTCGCAGACTGTGCTCAATCCACTGAGCTACACAGCCAGGGCTATACTCACCATCAAAACATGTCAATTTTGTGTCTCTTTTCCTTAAAGTCAAGAGCTCCCATAACAATGCCATTTGGTTTATTAATATAAAAATGATTAAAGTACTTGCATCTCCCAGAAAATGATTTCTGGGACCTTAGATGAAGTAATTTAATAAAAATTTTATTTCAGACTGTAGTTGGCTCTGTTTATACAATAGTCTATGTTGTGCGTGTGTGTGTGTGGATTGTTTAACTACTTATTCTAACAGACTACAAATGCATTTATCTCTAAGGAAACAAATACTAAATGCTTTCCTGGCCAAACAAGCTATAAAAAAAGAGCCATTTGTCTTACCTATGTAGTTTTAGTTTTTCTCTAAAAAATCATTTATTTTTTCAATCATCCAGCAGATGAGAATGCTGCTTTCTTAAATTAAAGCTACATTGAGTAATGCATGAATTTTATGCAAATTACATTTTAATAGTTCTGAGCAAGATATAAATGGACTTAAAATGAACATTTATTCCTCTAGTCATTTCCTAGAACACACAATACCCACAGCCATAACTTGATATGAATAATGTTGATATTAATTATTAGAGCTCTTGTTTTAATTGAGTACAGAGTATGATGGCATTTATTCAGATGTTCATCAACTGTACATAATAATTGTTTGGCAACATGCTAAACTAAGTGACACACTCACTATTAATTCCTATGATAATCATTGTTAGAATATGAATCATACTGAATTGTTTTGGTATTCGTGTGGTTGTAAAATATAATTCCATAAGAATCCTATTTTAACTTGCCAGAGCATAAATGAATACTACAGTGAAAATTGGAACAGATAAGTTACATACAGGGTGGAGGGGACTGTGGAGAGAAGGTTTTTCAGGAACTACTACAAAGGACACATGGACAAAACCAAGGGAGAGGGTGGAAGCAAGGGAGGGAGGTGGGTTTGAATGGGGTAGGGGGGCAGTGAGGGGAGAAATGCAGACAAGCATAATTGAACAACAATAAAGTAATTTTAAAAAAGTTACATACAGAAATAAGGAAAGAAAAGCCGCACATTTAAAGTTCCAAATTATACCCCATTCCATATTGATGGCTGGTTTTTTTTATGTATGGGAAGTAGCTGCCAATATGGAAGGTGATCCAATTAATCAATCCACATCTCTGGCATCCAATGGATTATTAGCGAATGTTAAATCTATGGTCCTAAAAATTAATACTAATTCAGGAAGTTCATTTCCTCAGAAGGTCCTTGCTCTACCAACCTTCAAAGATCCCTTGCATTTAAATAGCTTGGGGAAATAGCCATTCTGTAGTATTCCATCTCATCTATAGGGAGATTTCTTGGGCACAATAGTCACTACTTTGCAACCACTCAGGTACATATTGTGAAGTTCAATAAGTAGTGCTGAGATATGCAATTACAAATATGTAAATAAGACAGTGTGTAATTTAAGAGGGAAGTTTTGCTGAGTTCAGCAGGGTATGGCACAGGTTTAAAGGATGACTGTGGGCATGACATCCCCCTCTGCTGGCCGTGGCCACATGAGCTTGGAAAACATGGTTAAACTCACTGTGTTTCAGCTATTTCATCTTTCTAGTGGGGATCTTATCACTCATTCCTACAAAAAGAGGGTGCATCTAATGCTTTTTTGAGACCTTTCAACTAAATTATCCAATTAAACTCTATGACCTTAGATTAATTTGCCAAGGCTATGTACAGCCTACAAGTCTTTTCCTTGTCTCATAACCTGATCTTTGTTTCAGGGTGTGTATGTGTGTATGTGTTCCTTTCTCTTTCTCTCTGTGTATGTAAGTGCATGTATACTCAGCCAATACTCTAATCTAATTTTGCACTTACCTTCTTCATGTTTAGTTTATCATCTGAAAGTAATAATCAAGAGGACCATTTAGGTTTTTCATGGTAAAAATTAAAATCTTAGTTAAATTTCTTTGGCCAGGTATGCATAATATATTCTACTGTTCCCATGAGTAGTTGATTGACTTATTTTTAAAACCTCTACTCCAAATACCGGCATTTAAATGTGCCTCTTAATATATTGTTTTCTGATAACCACAGCCCAGAATATTTGACTGTGGTCACTTTCTATTGACATTTTTCTTTCACATTATTGAAACACCTCCCAAAGGTGTAATCTGCACTTTTGTTATTTACGTTGTGTACCTTTTCTTCTACACAACCCCCACCACTCTACTAAAATCATGTTTATAAAGATATCGAGTGACCAGTTTTGTGCCAAATGTAGATTTTAAAAATCAATTATTCTCCGTGGCTTCACCTGGGAATCTCTAAGGTCAGCACAAGTAGCAGTCATCTGCAGATTGCTTTATAGCTCAGGCAGGGTGGCCCCAGGCAAGACACAGATGGAGGCTGACCTTGGCCAGTTGGGAAACCCCAAAGCCTGTGCATCCTGTGGAAAGCTACAGACCACCAGGCCCCTGCATAGCTGATCCTCCATGGAGCATGGAGTTTATGGTCAGTGGTCACAGCTAATCTTTGCAGCTGGCTGGCCTAGATAAATCCCTCTCATTGACCTGTCAGTTCAAGATCAGGGTATATTCAACCCACACAAAGGGCTCACCTGCAGTACCCAGCATGGGTGATAGTGGAGGCTATGCCACTGGACCCCACATGAAACTTACTATATTACTCCATGCTACCAAGACAGGAAGTCATAGCAACTCTATCTAATACATAGAGACAAACGCAAAGAAGCTAGGAAGAAGAGGAGGCAAAGAATCATGGTCCAAATGAAAGAATAGATCAAATCTCAAAAAAAAAAAAAAAGAACTAAACAAAATGGAGATAAGCAATCTATCAGACACAGAGTTCAAAACATTTGTTATAAGGATGCTCGAGGAACTTAGTGAGGACCTCAGCAGCATAAAAAGATCCTGTCAGAAACAAAGGATACATTAATTGAAATAAAGAACAGTTTATAGGAGACAACAGTAGAATGGATGAAGCTGAGAATCAAATCAATGATTTGGAACATAAGGGAGAAAAAACAAACGATCAGAACAAGAAGAAGAAAAAAGATGAGGGTAGTGTAAGCAACCTCGGGGACAACTTCAGGTGCTCCAATATTCACATTATGGGGGTGCCAGAAGGAGAAGAGAAAGAGCAAGAAATTGGAAATCTATTTGAAAAAATAATAAAAGAAAACTCTCCTAATTTGGTGAAGGAAATAGATATGTGTGTCCAGGAAGCACAGAGAGTCCCAAACAAGGTGGATTCAAAGAGGCCCACTTCAAGACATATTATAATTTAAATGCTCACAGTTAAAGATAAAGAGAGAATCTTAAAAGCAAAAAGAGAAAAGTAGTTAGCTACCTACAGAGGAATTCTCATAGACTATAAGCTGATTCTCAAAAGAAACTTCGCATGCTAGAAAGGATTGGCAAGAAATATTCAAACTCGTGAAAAGCAGAGACCTATAGCTAAGATTTTTCTACCCAGCAAAGCTATTATTTAGAATCAAAAGGCAGATAAAGAGCTTCCCAGACAAGATAAAACTAAAGGAGTTCATCATCATCAAATCATTTCTATATGGAATGTTAAAGGGACTTAAGAAAAAGAAGATTAAAACTATGAACAATATAATGGCAAAAATGCATATCTATCAATAATTGAATCTAAAATACAAACTAAGTGCACATGAACAGAGACAGAATCATGGATACGAACATCATTTTGATGTTTGCCACACTTGGGGTGGGTGTGAGGTAATGGGGTGAAGAGATGAGGGGATTAAAAATTTTAAATAAGTTTTACAGAATAGAAATGGGGATGTAAAGTACAGTATAGGAAATGGAGTAGCTGAAGAACCTCCTCATGACCTATGGACATGAGCAATGGTGTGGGTATTGCCTGAGTGAGTGGGTGGTACTGGGTGGAGGGGACAAAGGTGAAAAAATTGGGACAACTTTAATAGCTTAATCAATAAAATATAATAAAAAATATAAATATACTATATTTTTCCGTGTCTTTGTAACATCTCTCTTTCTATTTTTTCTAACACTCATACATATTCTTTTCATAATACATATCACAAACACAACACATACACACTGTCAGAACCTAGATGGAAAAAGCACTATTATTAGTGAATTCCCTCAAATACTCAATAAATAATATGGCTTGGGAACACCTGTTTGCCAAAGAAGCTGAATCACTGCCTCATCATGAAAACCTAATTGGCATTCCATCACTTCCATTAGGGCTACAATTTTCACAGCTCTAGACCTCTGTTTTTAAAATGAGAATAAAATACGTCTAAAAAAAAAGTTAACTAAGAATTTTGCAGAAAAACATAAAACATAATAATAAATAAAATTAGATATGTGGCTCATATTTAACAATAATAAAATAAGAATGAGAACATTTTATACTATTTTTGCATCATAGCATTCTCACCACAAAATACACACATAGCCCCTCTAAAAACTCTGAAAGAGTAGTTTTTTTAATGATTGTACAATTATTGCCAGTGTGGTATACCATAAATTATTTAACCATTCTTCTATTAATGGACATTCTATCTGTCTCCATTTTTGACAACTATGCAAAATACTACAATGTATATACTTAAAAAATGAATATATTTTTTTTAATTTTTAAAAAGATTTAAGGAACAATTGCCATGGGAGTAAAATTCATAAGCCAATGATATGTGAATATTTCAGTTTAATAGCTGCACAGTGTTTGTGGAAACTTACATTTCTACAGCAATGTAAGAGTATCATGTGTTTTTTAAATTTCTAATTTGAAGTCTGTTCTCTCATAAATCAATACTACTTCTGCTTTCTTTTCACTAGTGTTAGCATGGTATATTTTTCTCCATCTATTTACTTTTATCTATTAATTTCTTTATATTTCAAGTGTTTTCTTCTACCCAACATATAGTTGGTTATTGTGTTTTTGACAATGCCTTTTTTTATTGTTGTTCAATTACAGTTGTCCCCATATTTTCATTATTACTCTCTCCTGCCCTACTCACCCCCACCTCCCAATTTCAATCCTCCCCACAGCACCATTGTCTTTATCCATGGGTCCTTTATACACATTCCTTGATGGCTCTCCCCTATTATCCCTCTCCCCCATCCTCTCTGGTTATTGTCTGTTTGTTTTTATTTCAGTGTCTCTGGTTGTATTTTACTTGCTTGTTTGTTTTGTTAATTAGGTTCCGCTTATAGGTGAGATCATACGGTATTTGTCTTTCACTGCCTGGCTTATTTCACTTAGTTATAATGCTCTCCAGATCCATTCATGATGTCTGGGAGGTTAGGAGTTCCTTCTTTCTTTCTGCTGGGTAGCATTCCATTGTGTAAATGTACAGTTTTTTTTTTTTTTTTTTTTTTTTTTTTTTATCTACTCATTTACTGATGGGCATTTAGGCTGTTTCCAGCACTGAGCTATTGTAAATTACGCTGCTATGAACTGACATTGGGATGCGTAGGTTCTTTAGAATCTGTGTTTCAGGATTCTTAAGGTATACTCCCATTAGTGGAATTGTTTTTAGTTTTTTGAGGAACTACTTATGTTCAAAGCAATGAATAATATAGTTGGATGACTATCTAACTTGTTACTGTTTTCTATTCGTTGTCCCTGTTTTTTGTTTTTCTTTTTGTCTTTCAACTCTTTTTCTGCCTGTGTGGTTTTAAGTATTTATGATTTTATTTTCTCTCTTTTTTAGCATATCAATTATTTCTTTTAACAATTTTTGTGGTTGCCCTAAAGTTTGTATTATACATTTAAAAATTAAACAAGTCCACTTGCAAATAACACTATGTTTTATATGTAATGTATACCTTATAGTACAAGCTAATCTTAATTCCTCCCATCTTCCCTTTTATATCATTGCTGTCATTCACTTCATTGATATATAAGCATACATTATATATGCAGATAGCATTGCTGTTATCATTTTGAACAGACGGTTATCTGTTACTGACCTATATTCATTGCTTTCTCTGTAAAGAATTTCTTTTCATATTTCTCCTGTGGTAGATTATTAACAACAAATTCTCTCACATCTTCTTTGCTTGAGAAAGTCTATTTTTCCGTCACTTTTGAAGGATAATTTTTAAGGGTAAAGAATTCTTTTTTTTTCTGCCCGGCTGGTGTAGCTCAGTGGATTGAGCACCGGCTGGGAACTAAAAGGTCCCGGTTCAATTCCCGTTTGGGGCACATGCCTGGGTTGCAGGCCAGGTCCCCAGTGAGGGCCATGTGAGAGGCAACCATACATTGCTCTTTCTCCCTCCCTTCTCCTATCTCTAAAAAAAAAAAAAAAAATCTTAATAAAAAAAAGAATTCTTTTTTTTCTATCAACACCTTAAATTTTCATTCCACCCTCCTCTTGTTTACAGAGGAGAAAGCATGGGTCTGAACTGTGTGGGTCTACTTAAACACAACTTTTTTAAATCAACAATTACAGTGGGCCTTTCTGTCTGAGGGTTTCACATCTGACAATTCAACCAACCACGGAAAGAAAAATTTTTCAGATTCCTATTCCGATTCTGATCCAAGAGAGAAAATACTGGATTTTGATCTGTGGTTTGTTGAATCTGCAGATGCAAAGGGCCAGCTATATGGTTAAAAGTTACATGCAGATTTTTAACTGCAGGTATACGGGTGGGTACCTGTTATCCCTTTCACCCACTAGCCCAAGAGGCAGCTGTAGTTACTTTCCCCTCCCTCTACCAGAAACAGGAAGTTGTGTCTTTTTTTTTTTTTTTTTTCCGTCGCCGCCTTCTCTCCTAGATATTTACTGGGAGAGCTTGGTAGTGATTCCTAGAACTAAACTCACAAAAGTGTGTGGATCTTCTTTTGACTTGGTCCTCCTGGGGATTTTTACTCTCAGGATTGTCCACCTGAGCCTGCTGAGTGAGATTTATCAATTACAGACAGGATGTCCTGTCTCAGCTCTGGTAAGACATGGCTTTCTGTATTTGTTTGTCCCACTAATCTTGGGAGAAGTGATTTGCCCAGGTCATCTCTCTTATGGATCCAGGAAGAGTTGTTTTCAGTATTTTTAGCTTTTATCTTTTTGTTAGGACACAGTTTCAACTTTCAAGCTCCTTACATGCAGAAGCAGAAACTAGATGCATCATGATTTTTGTTTGTTTGTTTCATATTAAGGACTTTTCTAAAATAACAAGTATTAATGGGATTTAAAAACATATCTCAGTAAACTAAGTTGATTGAATTACATGTTCTATATTTTACTTTTTTTTTCTTTCAGGGGTTGTTAGGTTTTGAAAGAGACATACGGAAATATCTCACTAATATTTTATATTAAATGACGTTTTCTTTGCAGTTCTGATAGTGGTTCATCAGCTACTTTGGTGCATACCAGTTGATTGTAATTTTTTCTCCATAAATTCTGCCTTCTCCTTTTAATGTTCCTTTCTGACTTGACAAATGCTTTAAACCATATATTACACTTTTTTATGTTATATTGATCTCCCTGATTTCTCTCTGATTGCATTTGCTTAGTGTCTCCCTGCCCAGTCCTTCATTTCTGTCTTTATGTGTATGTATATATACATATGTACATATGCATATATGTATATAATATATGTATATTGCAGTATTTTGTTTTCAGGTACTTCCTATAAACATTTTACTGCTTCAATTTGCACTATAATGTGTCATAGTAAGAACCACAAAATCTGCAGGGGTGTCCAACCCATGGCCAAGGATGGCTATGAAGGCAGCCCAACACAAAATCGAAAATTTACTTAAAACATTTTTTCTTTGGCTCATCAGTTTTTGTTAGTGTTTCTGTATTTAATGTGTTGCCCAAGACAATTATTCTTGCAGTGTGTCCCAAAGATACCAAAAGGTTAGACATCCCTGCTTAGAGGTTTGCAAAATAATCATTTATTCATAGCTCACTAATTTTGTGGTAGGATTTCGTTTTCTGGCCCGTAGTTGGCTGATATCAGCTGTTTTTGTTTAGGTGTTTGTAATTAACTACATATGAGTGTGAAATCTTCAGATTTTTCTGGGTTCTCTCACTTACCTGTGAGAGGTAAGCATGGGGGGTAGGAGGTTCGGGTTGTCTGTTTGATCTAGGATGGTGTCTGTTTGGACAACTTGGGGAAAGTCAGCTTGTACTTTCTTTGTGTCTCATCCTCCAATGGGGCATCTGAAGCTTGTTGTCTTGGATGTAGCAGAGGTGTTACATTAGCAACCAGGGAGTAACACAACACCTGTGTAGAGCTAGCCTCAGGCCTTGCTGTGCTGGTGATTCTAAATGAAGCTGCAGATTCAAGCAGATAGCCAATGACTCTGATGTTTCTGCAGGAAGGAATAAAAAATTTGAAGTGTTTTTACAACTTACAGCAAATGTATAATAGGATTTGTTTTTTAATAGAAAATGAAATTTGACTATTGTCAAAGGAATTTGACCATGTACTTTTAATGGAAGCATTCAGTTTGATTGTATTTCTTTCAATTGTTTGTATTTTTAAAAATTACCTTTATTTCTCTTATTTTTATTTTGTTTTTTTGATTGAACAAGATGATATTTGTTGTCTATTTTCCAATTTATCATTTCTAAATTCTGCTGTATTTTTCTATTGTTCTAATTGCATTCTCTACAACTGGTCATAATCAACCACTTGTCTTGAATAGTATATAAAAACAAAATATTTTTCCCATAAAAATATGCTGTTCCCCAGTCTTACCTCTACCATCCCAGTTGCATTTCCTCACATCTTGCTGCCCACCTTTTTCTTCCTTTTTTATATTAACTGTTTTCATTTATTACTTTCACTTCTAATTGTCTTTTCATCTAGGTCCTTTAATTTCAAGGATGTGTATTAACACCTATTTTACACATTCTATTTGGTATATAGTTTTGCTTGGTTTAACTGTACTGATAGCTGGTCGGAAAGAGGAAGCGCAGAGCATAAAGGAAGTACAATAGAAGGATATTCCAGAAAAGACAAGACTTCAGGGCTCACCCCCACTTTCTGTCCTTTTGTGGTTTCTATATCTTTTGCTCTATTTTTTTATTTATTTGTTGATTGGTTAACACACTTTAGTAAGTGATTGTTCCCCCTCAGTAGTTAATAAATATGCATTTTAAATGCACACCTACTTATAATATTTTGATAGTTGAATGGTATTATTATGGGCCTGATGACTTTCTTTCCATAGCTTAGAGATGTCAGCTCACCATGTTCAAGCATGAGTTACAGATGAAAGTTTTATGCTGTTCTATTTTTTTTTCTGGAATAAGTAATTTTTATTTCGGTTTGAAAGCTTCTGAAATTTTTCCTTAGTTTTGGGCTTCAGGGATTTTACTACTAACCCCCTAAAAGTGTGTTTTCTCATCAAAATCTGTACAGCTTATGATTATTCAGTAAACTTTCTCTAGTTCAGGGATTTATTATTTTTTCATTGCTTATTTCTTTATTTATCTTCCAAGACATTAACTTGAATCTCAATAATGAATTTTTCTTTCAATATTCTACTAAAATATTTTAATATGAAATATACTTTTTCAGCTCCACAAATATTTTTCCTAATGTGTGCTAGAATTGCATCTCCTTAAATAATAGTATCACTTTTGTTCATGGGTTTTTACTTGCCTCTTTTATTATGTCCACTTTTTGTGAAGCTATCCAACTTTTTATTTGTTTTCTTCTAGCTTATGACCCCTCCCCCATTTTTTTGAGTTATTTTGTGTATTGGTTCAATGGACTGACACCAGACCAGCTGCTAAGGAACACTAAATCAAATTGCTGTCATTGTAGGGGAGCCAAGATTGCCTGCATCATTGAGGACTGGGGCTGTAACAGCAGGCAGGTCATTAGTCCCCTCTTCAGACAGTACGAAGAGGCTTCAGGGTTTGTCTCACATTAAAGGCTAAAAGAGTCTCAGATCATCTATTCTGACCCTCTTTGATTCCCTGAAAAGTGAAAAAAATGTACAGTTTAAATGCCCTATACCAGCCTTTCTTTGGAGGACTCAATGTTGTCCGTTGGGCATAGTCTCACTGGAATTTTTCCCAGGAAGATCCTGGCCCTAGAGCTTGCCTTTACTGGTTTCCAGAGACTCATAGGTCTCAGAGCAGAGATAACCTGAAATCATTGTTTCTATTGCTTTCTTTCTGTCCTACCTGTCTGTCCTAGCTGTCTGCTTGACTTACAAGAAGGGAGAGGCTTGTGACAGAAATAGGAGAGAAGAAATATGTTTTTATTTACTTATTTTTAAAGTATATTTTATTGATTATGCTATTACAGTTTTCCCAATTTTTCCCCACTTCATTCCCCCTCCACCCTGTACCCACCAACCCTCCAGCATCCCCCACCTTGGTTCATGTCCATGGGTTGTACATATAAGTTCTCCGAGTTCTCTGTTTCCTGTACCATTTTTTACCTCTCCCTGTCTACTTTATGCCTACCAAGATGCCTCTTTAGAATCTCCATCACTGCAGCCAATCTCCTGTAATAATGGTCTCAAAATTCAGCCTGTCCCACAGTACAAGTACAAGTAGAATTACAGAGAAACAACTGAAAACTCATTTATCTTAGTGTTTCTGCCCGCCTGGTTTCAAATTCTGGTCCCTTTTGGGATCCATTGTCCTTAGGTATAAGTCAATAATATATCCCTCACAGGATTGTTATGACAATTAATCAATGCAAGTAAAATTCTCACATCAGTGCCTGCCACAAAATATGTGCTCAGAATATTATCAGAATTATTCTATTCACCCAAAATATGAGCATATTTATTATATACTAAAAATACATTGAATAAACACAAATATTGAACACTACTCTTACTGTGATTACTGTACAAGTATGTATATAAACAAAACAAAAATTATTGCAAATGCAGCAATGCATAGAGCTAGAATAAATGCATCTCCTATATTCTAGTACTTGTCACAATTACTTGACTCGAAAGCCAAGTCTATAGTCACCATAACTGAGAGAAAAAGGCTATTATGTGGTTTGCCTATGGAAGGAAGTA
>PVJI01024037.1:0-12291 GCA_004026765.1 Micronycteris hirsuta
CTTCTCAGATAAGGTCAAGTTCAAGGAGTACATCATCATGCAGCCTCTACTATATGAAATGTTAAAAAGTTTCGTATGAGGACTCAGGAGCGAAGGCACCAAGGCCAGATCAGCTACCGGGGAATTCAGATCAGTCACAGCCAAGACGCTTGTGAGGTAAGCAAGCAAAATACAACCAGAGAAACAAAACAGAACCAGACACAATGAAGTTTAGAACCTTCTGGCAGTAACCAGAGGGGAGGGGGAAGGGGAGAAGGGGGACAAGGGTATTCAGGAACTGCTATAAAGGACACATGGACAAAAGCAAGGGGGAGGGGGGAAGCAAGGGAGGGAAGTGGGTTTGCCTGGGGTGGGCTGGGGGGAGGGTAAATGCGGACAACTGTACTTGAACAACAGTAAAATAATTTTAAAAAAATCCATCGATGAATGAATAGATAAACAAGTTGTGGTATCAATATACAATGGAATATTATGCAGCCATAAAATGGAATAAAGTACTGATACATGCTAAAAAAAATAAAAAAATAAAAATAAAAAAAAAATAAAAAAAAAAAATTAACCGAAGACCTGTATACCTAATACCACGAAACATTGCTCAAAGGAATTAAAGACTGAAATACTGGTTTCATGGACTGGAAAACAATATTATTGGTAAAATGTTCATACTACCCAAAATTATCTACAGACTTAATTTAATTCCTATCAAAATCCCAATAGTATTTTCATAAAAATAGGAAAAAAAATTCCTAAAATTCAAATGGAACTACAAGAGACCACAAATAGCCAAAGCAATCCTGAGAAATGAAAAGTAAACTGAAGGCCTCACACTTCTTCATTTCAAAACAAAGAGCCTAGAAATAAACCAATGATTGACAAGGGAGGATGGCAAGGTACACAATGGGGAAAGGGCTGTCCTTTCAACAAACAGTGTTGGGAAGAGTTGATACCCATAGGTAAAAAGAATAAAATTGAACTCTTCTTTTATATCATACACAAAAATCAACTCAAAATGGATTAAACATAAGAACAGAAAATCTAGACATTTGGTCAAGATGACAGAATAGGCAAAAATGGCTTGCTTCTGTGCAAAACCATATCAAAATTACAACTAAAATATACAACAACCATCACTTAGAACCATCAGAAATTGAGCTGAATGGAAGTCTGGCAACTGTCAAATTAAACCACATTCATCCAGACTGGTAGGAGGAGTGCGGATATGGAACATGCTGGTCCCTCACCTATGTGTGGTGGATAAACATTCTGGAGGGATATCTTGACAGTGAGCAGTCCCAGGCCCACACCAGGAACCCCAGAGCCCAGGGTTCCAGTGCCAGGAATATAAGTCACCACAACTTCTGGCTGCAAAAAAACAGCAGGGATTGAATTGGTGGAATGCACCACTGGTGACCCAAGTAGTTCCTCTTAAAGAATGCACACACAAACTCACCTACTCTGACTCCCTCCCTCTGAGTTCCAGCACCATGGTAGCAGCTTAAAAGGCACAGTACTATATAGTGAGAAACTGAAGTGTCTGGCATCAAGGCGAGAAGACACCATTGTCTCTTTTCTAAACCCTTCCCCCACACAGCCAGCAAGCTGGTGCCATATCTGAGATTCCACCAACCTGGCTGACACTGTTTGACCCACCTTGGAGATCACCAGAGACTCTGCACCACCCAACTTACGGACCTTCCCAAGCTGCTTTTCCATATGAATGGCTGGTCTAGGCTCATGCTTCAAAACTTTCTAAATCCTATCAAAAAAACAACAGCTGGGCCTCAGTGAGCCCCAGTCACAGGACTAGCAGCTGCCAGCCTAGATTCACAACTTGGCTTTACCTGGGAATCTCCAAGCCCTGCACTAGTAGCAGGCATCTCAGATTGCTTTATACCTCAGGCAGGGTGGCCCTGGACAAAACACAGGTGGGGGCTGACCTTGGTGTGTACCACATGATGAACCCCAGGGCCAATGCAACCAGTGGAAAGCTACAGACCATGTTGGAGCACCATCACCCTGACCCTGCAAAGTTGGTCCTCCACAGTGGGTGGTAGTTGGTGGTAAATGATCATAGCCAATCCTTGCAGCTGACTGGCCTAGGTAAATCTCTCCCATTGATCTGCCAACAGAAACCAAGCTCAATTACAAGTGGAGGGCATACTCAGCCTACACTAAGGGTGCACCTCGAGTACCCAGCTTGGGTGATAGGGGAGGCTGTGCCACTGGACCCTACAGGACACCTACTACATTAGCCCACACTACAAGACACAGATACAAAGTGGATCTACTTAATAAATACATAGAAATAAACACAGGGAGGCTGCCAAAATGAGGAGACATAGAAATATGATCCAAATGAAAGAAAAGATCAAAACTCCCAAAAACAGCTAAATAAAATGGAGATAAGCAATCTATCAGATGCACAGTTCAAAACACTGGTTATAAGGTTACTTGAGGAACTTAGTGAGGACCTCAATGGCATAAAAAAGATCAAGTCATACACAAAGGGTTCACTAATTGAAATAAATAACAATTTATAGGGAAACAACAGTAGAGTGGATAAAGCTGAGAATCAAATCAATGATATGGAACAAAAGGAAGCAAAAAACACAACCAATCAGAACAAGAAGAAGAAAAAAGAATCCAAAAGAAAGAGGTTAGTAAAAGCAGCCTCTGGGACAACTTCAAGAGGTCCAATATTTGTATCATAGGGGGCCAGAAGGAAAAGAGAAAGAGCACAAAATCGGAAATATGTTGGAAAAAGTAATGAAAGAAAACTTCCCTAATTTGGTGATAGAAATAGACATGCAAATCCAGGAAGCACAGAGAGTCCCAAATAAGATGTATGCAAAGAGGCCCATTCCAATACACATCATAATTAAAATACCAAATGTTAAATATGAAGAGACAATCTTTTTTTAAGATTTTATTTATTTATTTTTAGAGAGGCGAAGGGAAGGAGAAAGAAGGAGAGAGAAACATTAATTTGTGGTTGCCTTTCACATACTCCCCACTGGGGACCTGGCCTGCAACCCAGGCATGTGCCCTGATTGGGAATCGAACCGGCGGCCCTTTGGTTTGCAGCCCACACGCAATCCACTGAGCTACGCCAGCCAGGGCATGAGGAGAGAATCTTAAAAGCAGCAAAAAAAGTTAGTTACCTACAGGGGAAATCCCATAAGATTGTGAGCTGATTTCTCAAAAGAAACTTTGCAGACTAAAAGGAACTAGAAATATTTAAAGCCATGAAAAGCAGCAACCTATAGCAAAGATTTCTCTATCCAGCAAAGACATCATTTAGAATCAGAGATAAGGAAGTTCCCATACAATAAAAAACTAGAGTTCATCATCACCAAACCATTATTATATGAAATGTTAAAGGGATTTATTTAAGAAAAAGATCAAAACTGTGAACAATAACATGACAATAAATAGAAATATATCAACAATTGAATCTTAAAAACAAACAAAGCAAATAAGAACAGAGACAGAATCATGGATATGGAGAGCATTTTGATGGTTGCCTGATGAGAGGAGGTATGGGGGAATGGGTAAAGTAAGGGCATTAAAAAATATAAATATGTAGCCCTGGCTGGTGTGGCTCAGTGGAGTGAGTGCTGGCCTGCAAACCAAAGGGTCGCTAGTTCGATTCCCAGTCAGGAAACATGCTTGGGGCATGTCCCCAGTAGGGGGCATGCAGTGGCAACCATGTGGTGATGTTTCTCTCCCTCTCTTATTCCCTCCCTTCCTCTCTCTCTACAAAAAGAATAAACAAATCAATAAATAAAATATTTTAGAAAAAGGAGTACAAACAGGTAGTCATAGAATATCCATGGGGATATAAAATACGGTATAGGAAATGGAGCCAAAGAACTTACATGCATGACCCATGGACATGAACAATGGTGGGGAACTGCCTGAGTGAGTGAGTGTGCTGGCTGGAGGGGGGAATTGAAGGAAAAATCAGGACAACTGTAATAGCATAACCAATTGAAATATAATTTAAAAAAAGAGAACAGAAACTCTAAAATTCCCAGAAGAACTAGGGGAAAATCTTCATGACACTGGCCTTGGAAATAATTTCTTGGATATTATATGAGAAGCACAGGCAAAAAAGTAAAAATAAAGTGGGGTTACAACAAACAAAATGCTTCTGCACAACAAAGGAAATACTCAGCAAAGTGAAAAGGCAACCTACAGATTGGGAGAAAGTATTTGGAAAGCATATATCTGATTAGAGGTTAATATATAAAATATGTAAGAAAATCCGGCCCGGCTGGTGTAGCTCAGTGGATTAAGCACGGGCTGGGAACCAGAGGGTACCGGTTCGATTCCCAGTCGGGGCACATGCCTGGGTTGCGGGCCAGGTCCCCAATGAGGGCCATGTGAGAGGCAACCATACATTGCTCTTCCTCCCTCCCTTCTCCTCTCTCTGAAAATAAATAAATAAAATCTTAAAAAAAAATATGTAAGAAAATCCTACAACTTGAGGACCCAGGATGGCGGAGGAGTGAGTGGAAGTTAGACTAACCTCCTCCCAGGACCAATCTGAAATTACAACTAAATTGTGGAGAAATCACTCAGAACAAACAACTTAACGATAGAGAGAGAGAAGCCTTATAACCTTGGAAAGACAGAAGAATCAGCTTCAGCAAAACATGACTGGTAGAGAGGGTGGTAGAGATGGAAGAGGGCTGGCTGGGTGCCCATAGGCAGCAGCAGAAGTGCCCAAGACATATTTAAGTGGCCAGATGGACTCCTTGAGAAGTGTGGGGTCCAAACTAAGCTGGGATCCCCAGCCTAGACCACCAGAGCCCAAAAAGTACACAGATAACATCCAGTGGTGAAAAGGAACATGGTTTCTCTCTGCCAGAGATGGATGGCTGAAGACGGAGAGAGTTATTTAAAGGGCCAATGCATATATTTTCAGTTGCAACCAATTTCCCTGGGTTCCAGCAAAGGGGTGGGCATAGTGGACTAGAGACTCTTAAGGAGAGACTGGGGACGGAAGCTTTGGGGAGAGAACTGACAGAGTGCTGCCTGGATCCCAGGGCTGAGTCACCCCCCCCCATTCAGCCATCAAGCTCAGGCAGGCAACTCCCCTGAAACCTCCCTGAAGCAGCAGCCTGAAGGGAAACAATAGCCCTGACCCCAGAAAGGATCCTGCCCTGCCCTGTGGTGCTTAAGCATGACTAGATTACATAATGATTATAGAGTGACTAGATTAACAAATGAAGGAGTCAGCCACAGACAGTAGATCTCTGGAAGTCTTGAACTGGCTGCCTAAGGTCAGACAGGGTCATCATCTGACATCACCAGAGGCAGATTCAGAAAGAAAAAATGTAAATACTAGAGGTTACTGAGACAAAATCTACTGTAGCCTTTTCCATAATTTGTGATATTTTCTTTCCTGCATAGCTTTTTAACATTCACATCTCGCCCAACAAGTTTGTGCACATTAAGTCACTAGATTTTATACTATATTGTATTTCAATTCACATATTTTGCCCTTCCCTTCTCTTATCCCATTTTACCTTCTTCTTTCCTCTCATTATTTTCATTTTAAATTGTATTTATTATCTTGCTACAACTTGTTTCCATTCCAAACTCTTACTATCTCTCCCCTGTCCAGCCTCACAAAACCAAGTTTCTTGTCAATGGTCATCTCAAATCCCCTTTCCCTGTTAAAATACCTGCTTTCTCGCTTCACCTTTAGCAATCTTTGTGAATTGGTTTTGGATAGGGTAGTTGTTACATTTTTTTCACTTTTATCTCTAGATCTTCACTAGTTTTGTACTTCAAAACTCAAATTTTACTGGTTCCCTCTCCAACTTATTGTCTCAAATTTTTTATTTTGCCCTGTTGTAGCCAATTTTTTTCTTTCTTCTTTCTCTCCTTCATTCTTCACTTTTTTTCTTTCTTCTCCTTTTTTTTCTGTTCACCTCAAATTTTAATTTTTCCCTGACTTAGCCTGGTTTTCATTCCTCACTCTTAGTATTCCCTCTCCCTCCATCATTTCAAAAATCACTTCCCATTCCTCTAGACATCTCTTAAGTTTGTCTTTCATTCTTTTTACATCTTATTCCCATCCAACCTATATTACTTCTAGCTCATTTGTTGTTGATAGGGCTGTGGTGGATCTTTCTCTCCAATTTGATTCCTATATTTTTGTTATTTATTTACTTTTTCTTCCTTTTTTTCTTTTTCTCACTTTATTTTCTGTTTAAACCTAATACTATACACTTTCCTTATTCATAATATAATTTTTACTTTCTCTTTTCACACTGCTCTGATTCCCTACTCTCTTATTAAGTGCTCCCTTCTCTATGCTCTCAAAATCATTCTTCTTTCAGTAGGTCATCTCATATTCATTTCTCCTTTCTTATAGTAGTCTTAATCTTACACACCTTTAATAATGAGGGCTCATTTGATGTTGATAGTGTGATAGTGGGTGGGGGTTATGTTTGCAGGTGGGTTTGTTTCCTGGGCTGTGTAGTTTTGTTCAGACAGCACCTGCACAACAGCATACAAGACACGGTGGGCCAAGAGACACTCAGCCAGCCAGCCAGAAGGAAGGGCCCACAAAATGACCCAACAACAATTAAAACCCTATTACAAGCAGAGAGCCAACATAAACAGCATAAAGGGCATTAAGTTCTGTAGATCAAGGAGACTGTATCACTGAATGACACAGGTCTCCTACCATAGAAGTTCACACCACAAAGACAGGGGCTCAAATCACATCAATTTAAGAAGCACAAGCAAACAAGAAGAATCTCCCAGATAATGCGAAGACAAAGAAACAAACCTCAAATGAAAAGAAAGCAGGAATCCCCAGAAAGAGTGCTAAATGAAATAGAGGCACGTCAAATATCAGATATTGAGTTCAACACAATGGTTATAAGGAAGTTCAATGAGCTCAGTGAGAATTATAAAAAACTACAGGGAAGTTACAAGGAACTTACTGCAAAATGTATCTGCATGATAAACAACTATAAACAAGAGCCAGGAGGAAATGAAGAATACAATTTCTGAATGGAAGAACACAGTAGAAGGAATCAAAAGTATGCTAGATGAACCAGATGATCAGATCAGTAAGCTTGAGGATGAGGTAGAAAAAAATTCCCAGAAGGAGCAAGAAAAGGAAAAAAGACTCAAAAAAAAAAAAAAAAGAGAGGGGGGGTTGGTTAAAGGGAAAGCAGGAAAACATAAAATGTAGTATGTCCTTATAATAGGAATACCAGGAGCAGAAGAACAGGAGCAAGCAACAGAAAACCTGTTTGAAAAAGTAATGATAGAAAACTTCCCTAATTTGATGAGGGAAAATGTCACATAAGTCCAGGAAGCACACAGGGTCCCAATTAAAATGAATTCAAACAGGCCCACTGCAAAACACCTCATAATTAAAACGACAAAATTCAAAGACAATGAGACAATTTTAAAGGCAGCAAGGGAGAAACAGGTAGTAACATACAAGGAAGTTCCAATAAGGCTAGCAGTTGACTTCTCCACAGAAAAATTACAAGCCAGAAGGGAATGGCAAGAAATATTTGAAGTAATAAAAAGCAAAGACCTGCAACTCAGACTACTCTATCTAGCAAGGTTCTCAAATAAAATGGAAGGCACGATAAGGAACTTTCCAGACAAAGAAGGCTAGAAGAATACACTTCCACCAAACCAGCATTGCAAGGCATGCTAAAGGGACTGCTTTAAGAAAATAAAGAAAAAGAGTGAGAGAGAGGGGAACACAGGTACAAAGGGCAAAAATGGCAATGAATAAGTACTTATCAAGGATAAACTTAAATATAAATGGATTAAATCTTTAAATAAAAACACATAGGGTAGCTGAATGGATAAGAAAACATGATGCCCACATATGCTGCCTACAAGAGACTCACCTCAGAACAAATGACCCACACAGACTGAAAGTGAAGGATTGGAAAAAAAGTATTTGAAACAAATGGATAGGGAAAAAAATCTGGGATAGCAATACATATATCAGACAAAAAAGACTTCAAAACAAAAGCCATAAAAAGAGACACAGAAGGACATTTTTAATATGCAAGGGAAAAAACATCAAGAAGACATAAATATTGTAAACATACATGCACCAAAAATAGAAGAACCCAAATATATAAGGAAAACCTTGGAGGACTTCAAGAAGGATATAGACAGCAACACAATTATAGTAGGTGATTTTAACAGCCCACTTTTAAGAATGGATAAATCTGCCAAACAAAATATCAACAAGGACAATGTGGCACTGAATGACCTACCGATCAAAAGGACTGAACTGATATATGCAGAACCATTCATCCCAAAGAAGCAAAATACACATTCTTTTCAAATGCACATGGAACAGTTTCAAAGATAGACCACATGATAGGATACAAAAGAAGCCACAACAAATTCAAGAAAACCGAAACCATATCAAGCATTTTCTCGGACCACAAAGGCTTAAAACTAGAAATCAACCTCAAGGAAAAAACTCAAAATCATTCAAATACATTGAAACTGAAGAACATGCTATTAAATAATGAATGGGTTAACGAAGAGATTAAGAAGAAATAAAAAAAGTTTATGGAAACAAATGAAAATGAACACACAGCAGCTCAAAACCTGTAAGACAAAGCAAAGGCAGTTCTGAGATGGAAGTTCATATCCATACAGGCCTACCTAAAAAAGAAAGACTTCAAATAAAAGACCTAACCCTACATCTACAAAAATTGGAGTAACAACAAGAAACCAAACCCACAGCGAGTAGAAGAAAGGAAATAATCAAGATCAAAAAAGAATTAAATGACATAGAGACTGGAAAAAAATAAAAGGGATCTAAGAATCTAGGAGCTAGTTCTTCAAAAAGGTAAACAAAATCAACAAGAATTTAAGCAGAGTTATCAATAAAAAAAGAGAGGTCCCAAATAAATAAAATCAGAAATGAAAGAGGCAAAATTACAACTGATACCACTGAAATACAAAGGACCACAAGAAATTACTACAAACAACAATATGCCATGAAATTTGCAAACCTGGCTGAAATGGACAAATTTCTAGAAACATAATCTTCCAGAACTGAATAAAGAAGAAGTAGAAAGCCTGAACATACCAATAACAGGTAGTGAAATTGAAGCAATAATCAAAACTTTCCTGGCACACAACAGTCCTGGATGAGATGGTCCACAGAAGAATTTTACAAACCATTTAACCCCTATCCTGCTCAGACAATTCCAAAATATCCAAGAAGAGGGAAGAGTCCCAAAATTTTTATGAGGGCAGCATCATCCTAATCCCAAAACCAGGTAAAGTCATAACAAAGAAAGGAAACTACACACCAATATCTCTGATGAACATAGATGCTATAATCCTCAACAAAATATTGGCAAACTGCATCCAGCAATACATTAAAAGATCATACACCATGATCATGTGGGATTCATCCCCAGGATGCAGGATGGTAGACTATTTACATATCAATAAACGTAATACATCAGATAAACAAAAGGACAGACAAAAATCACATGCTGATATCAATAGATGTAGAAAAAGCATGTGATAAGGTACAGCACTCATTTATGATAAAAACACTCATCAAAGTGGGAGTAGAGGGCGCATACCTCAACACAATAAAGGCCATATATGAGAGACCTACAGCCAACATCATACTCAAGGGGAAAACTAAAGGCTTTCCCACAAAGATTAGGAACAAGACAAGGGTGTCTGCTTTCACCAAATTTATTCAACATAGTATTTGATGTTCTAGCCACAGTGACCAGACAAGAATGAAATAAAAAGCATCCAAACTGGAATGGGGGAAGTAAAACTGTCACTGTTTGGAGATGACATGATAGTGTATAGACATCCCTATAGACTCCACCAACCATCTACTTGACCTAATAAGTGAATTTGGCAAAACAGCAGGATACAAAGTCAATATTCAGAAAGTGAATGTACACTTGTATACCAACAATGAACTATCAGAAACAGAAATTAGGAAAAAATCTTATTTGCCAAAACAAAAAGAAAAATAAAAGCACCTAGGAATAAACCTAACTAAGGAGGTAAAAGACTTGTACTCAAAAAACTACAAAACCCTGAAGGAAAAAATTAAGGAACACAAAAATAAATAGACGTATATACTGTGTTCTTGGATTGGAAGAATTAACATCATTAAACTGTCCATACTACCCAAAGCAATTTAAGATTCAATGCAATACCTATTAAAAATACCAATGACATATTTCACAGATATAGAGCAAACATTTCAGAAATTTATATGGAACCATAAATGACCCAGAATAGCCTCAGCAATTTTGAGAAAGAAGAACGAGGTAGGTGGGATCACATCTGCTGATACCAAACTATATTAGAAGGTCACTATAATCAAAACAGTCAGGTAGTGGCATAAGAACAGACATATGGATCAATGGAACAGAATAGAGAGCACAGAAATAAACCCATCTCTCCATGGTGAATTAATATTTGACAAAGGGGGCAGGAGCATTAAATGGAGTAAAAAACAGCCTTTTCAACAAATGGTGTTGGGAGATCTAGACAGCTACATGCAAAAAAATGAATTTTTTTGAGGTTTTATTTATTTATTTTCAGAGAGAGGAGAAGGGAGGGAGAAAGAGCAATGTATGGTTGCCTCTCACATGGCCCTCACTGGGGACCTGGCCCGCAACCCAGGCATGTGCCCCGACTGGGAATCGAACCGGGACCCTCTGGTTCCCAGCCCGTGCTCAATCCACTTAACTACACCAGCTGGGCCCCAAAAAATGAATCTTGACCACCAAGTTACTCCATACAGAAAAATAAAGTGAAGATGGATAAAAGACTTAAATATAAGTTGCGATACCATGAAAGTCCTAAGGAGAACATAGGCAGGAAAATTTCAGATATTCCACAGAGCAATATTTTTACTGAAATGTCCCCTAGAGCAAGGGACATAAAGGAAAGAAAAAAAAATGAAACTACATCAAATTAAAAACTTCTGCATGGCTAAAGAAAACATCAGCAAAATGAAAAGGGAACCAACCATATCGGAAAAATATATTCGTCAATGATAACTTGGACAAGGTTTTGATCTCTAAAATATATAAAGAACTCACATGACTCCACACTAGGCAGATAAAGGATCCAATTAAAAAATGCACAAAGGACCTGGACAGTTTTCCAAGGAGGATTTACAGAGGGCCCAGAGACATATGAAAAGATTCTCAGCATCACTAGCTATAAGAGATACAAATTAAAACCACAATTAGTTACTACTTCACACTGGTCAGAATGGTCATCATCAACAAATTGACAAACAACAAATGCTGGCAAGGTTGTAGAGAAAAGGGAACTCTAGTGCACTGTTGGTTAGAATGCAGGCTGGTGCAGCCATTGTAGAAAGCAGTATGGAATTTCCTCAAAAAACTAAAAATTGAACTGCCTTTTGACTCGGCAATTCCACTGCTGGGATAATACCCTAAGAATCCTGAAATACCAATTCAAATGTACTTATGCATCCCAATTTCATAGCAGCATTATTTACAATAGACATGTGCTGAAAAGAGCCTAAGTGCCCATCCATAAATGAGTGCATTAAAAAACTCTGGTACATTCACACAATGGAATACTACGTAGAGAAATGAAAGAAGGAACTCTTACCCTTCAGAACAGTGTGGGTGGGCCTGGAGAGTATTATGGTAAGTGAAATAAGCCAGGGGAGAAAGACACATACCATATGATCTCACCTATAAGTGAACCTAATCAACAAAACAAACAAGTGAGCAAAACAGAACCAGAGACTTAGAAATAAAGAGCGCACTGACAGTGACCAGAAGGGAGGAAGGTGATAATGGGGACAAAAAGGGGAAGGGTCAAGGAACATGTATAAATGACACATGAACAAAGACAACGGGGTGGGGGAGGATTGAATGTGAGAGTAGGGGTGGGAAGGCCAGAGAAGAGTAATGGGAAAAAAATGGGGACAACTGTAATTGTAAAACAAAAAAAAAAAAAAAAATTAAAAAAAGAAACTCCTACAACTCAGCAGCAAAAAGATAAATGACCCAATTTTCAAAAATGGGCCAAAAACCTAAATAGCCATTTCCTCAAAGAACACACAGAGGAAGTGAGTATTGTTGAGAACATAGAGAAATTGGAACCCTTGTGCACTGTGGGTAGAAGTGTAAAATAGGGTAGCCTCTATAGAGAACATCATGGAGGTAACTCCACAAATTAGAACTAGAACTACCATATGATGCAGCAATCCTATTTCTGGGTACTTATTCAAAAATTAAAGTT
>PVJI01024037.1:12391-22653 GCA_004026765.1 Micronycteris hirsuta
TGTACCGTACCGCCTCGCACAACCAAACAAGGGGAAAAAAAAGAAATCTACACATCCAAACGCAGCCAAATCTGACAGAAAATCATATTGAGAGGAAGTCCGACAACCAAGGAATTAAAGAAGATACATTCATCAAGTTTGGTGAACCAGAAGGAGCAGAGCGAAGGGAGAGTGCTCGGGGACCCCGCGGCGAGCAGGTTTTCCGGAGCTCTCCTAAGAAGAAATTTCCTGTTTCTCTATTACCAGGACTCGCGAGGAATACCCTCATTTGTCTGTGAAGTCAGACCCGGTCATCTCCCAAGCCTCGATTCTGAAGGGCCACTCAATATTCATCTTAATGTCCCCAGTAATGTGGCCCAGCGCCTGAAACAGTGCTTTGTTAATATTTACCAAAGTGAATAAGTAACTGCTTTATAAAGTAGAAAATGCTAAGCATCACACAAGAAATAAAGATTTTAAGAAGTAAAAAAAAAAAAAAAAAAAAAATTAAAGTTGAGGATCTCCAATGTTCATTGTAGCACTGTTCACAATAGCCAAGAGATGAAAACAACCTAAATGTCCATCTTGGATGAATATATAAGGAATATGTGGTATAACATACAATGTAATATTATACAGCCAGAAAAAGCGACAACATAAATGAACATGAGTACATTATACTGAGTGCTATAAGCCAGTCACAACAGGAGTCATACTGCATGATTAGACTTGTGGCATCTACAGTAGTCAACCTCATGGAAGCAGAAACTAGAATGGTGGTTGCCAGGGGCTGTAGAAAGGGGAAAATGCGGAGTTGCTGTTCAATGGGTATAAAGTTTAGTCATGCAAAATGACAAAGTTCTAGGTCTCTGCTATACAGCATTGTGCCTATAGTTAACGATACTGTAACGTACATTTAATATTTTGTTAAAATGGTAGATATCAGGTTATGTGTATTTTACTATAATAAAAAAGAAGTGGAGATCTCTGGCTTGTATAGCTCAGTGGATTGAGTGAGGGCCTCTGAACCAAAGGATCGCTGGATTGATTCCCAGTCAGGGCACATGCCTGAATTGCAGGCCAGGTTCCCAGTAGGGGACGTGCAAGAGGCAACCACACACTGATGTTTCTCTCCCTCTCTTTCTCCTTCTATTCCCCTCTCTCTAAAAATAAATAAGTAAAATCTTTAAAAAAAGAAGTGGAGGAAAAAGATTAGTATATTTACTAGCATAACTTACATCCTTTAATATCTTAAAAGAACATGAGAAGAATTTGGACAGGAGAAACAAAAGCAAAGAGCTAGAAAATAAAGCCTAGCTAGTGACTTAACTCCTGAAATGTATAAATAAATATATTAAACATTGTAATAAGCAGATTTTTTAATGTCTCAAAGCCTTTAGAGGCTGAATATTCACATATTTAGCATTTCACTATATTTTTGTCTTAAAGATAAGTACACAGAATAACTCTCTTGTGGTTCCCTTAAATAATTTCAGGTGACCTAGAGTTTTGGTTCTAAAATACTCATCATGGAAGCATCGTCAAATTAAATGACCAAAGAAATGGGTCTGTAAATATATGGCAAGTTTCTCACCAAGTAGGCAAGATCCATACTGAGACTGTTATCTTTAATGATGAAAAGTTAAAAAAAAAGAGAGAGAGAGAACTTCTGTCGCAATGGCTTGGTCACTTCTTGCTTGGATGTATCTTCTCAGCTCCAAAAACGTACATACATGCATGCATACATATATGTATACAAATATATACACAGGTATGTATGTATATATCCACAACACACACACATGCATATATAAAAAGATAAACCCAAAGATATAGCTAGGCTAGAAAACAAGATAAACATTTCTACGAAACAGAAAATCAATTTCCAAGTGGTAACAAAGAATGAGTCTCTTCCTGGTATTCCTCTGCAATATACAGTCTTGCATTGTATTTTTAAAACTTTATATAAATGGTATTAAACTATAGGCATTCTTTTACAGCTACCTGTTTTAATTTTTAAAAAGACATTTTTCAGAAAAGAAAAACGTACAAATTTACAGAAAAACTGAGAAGCTAATACAAAGAGTTCCCATATACCACACACCCTGTTTCCCCTATTATTAACATCTTACTCTAATTACTACAGAGGACTTCCAGCCAAGATGGAGGGGTAGGTAGATACACTTTGCTTCCTCACACAACCAAAAGAAGGACAACAACAAATTTAAACACAAAAAATAACCAGCACTGCCAGGAAATCAAACTCTATAGAAGTCCGGCAACCATGGAGTTAAAGAAGAAACATTCATTCATACTTGTAGGAGGGGTGGAGACAGGCAGCAGGGGTGGAGAGGATGTGTGGCAAGGCGGCAGCTGGAGGACCTGGGCGGGAGATGTGGTGGCTGGTGGACTAGGTGATTCCACATTTGTGTGTGGATAAACTGGAAGAAACAACTGAGGAGCGAGACAGACTGCACAACCCAGGGTTCCAGTGTGGGAAAAGAAAGGCTTAACCTCTAGCTATAAAAACCCGTGGGTGTTGTGTAGTGGGAGAAACTCCCAGCCTCACAGAAGAGGTTGCTGGAGAGACCCACAGGGTTCTAGAACTCACAAAAGCCCACTGACCCAGGAATTAGCACCAGAAGGGACCGACTTGCTTGTGGGTAGTGGAGGAAGTGACTGAAAGCCGGCAGAGAGCTGAGCAAGTGGCATTGCTCCCTCTCTGACCCCTCCCCCACACACAGTGCCACAACACAGTGACATGGGTTGCCCTGCTCTGGTGAATACCTAAGGCTCTGCCCCTTACAATGTAATAGGTGAACTGAAACAAACAAACAAAAAATGACCCAAATGAAAGAACAGATCGAAGCTCCAAAAAATAGAACTAAGCGATGAAGAGAAAGCCAGCTTATCAGATGCACAGTTCAAAACACTAGTAATCAGGATGCTCCCAGAAATAGTTGAGTATGGATGCAAAATAAAGGATAAAGTGATGGCTATACAAAGTGAAATAAAGAAAAATACACAGGGAACCAACAGGGAAGGAAAGGAAACCAGGACTGAAATCAACAATTTGGAGCAGAAGGAAGAAATAAACATTCAACCAGAACAGAATGAAGAAACAAGAATTCAAAAAAATGAGGAGAGGCTTAGGAACCTCAACTTTAAATGTTCCAACATCTGAATCATAGGGGTGCCAGAAGGAGAAGAGGAAGAGTAAGACATTGAAAACTTATTTGAACAAACAGTGATGGAAAACTTCCCCAATCTGACAAAGGAAACAGACTTTCAGGAAGTCCAGGAAGCTTAGAGAGTCCCAAAGAAGTTGTACCTAAGGAAGCACACACCAAGGCACATAATTACATTACCCAATATGAAAGGACAGAATCTTAAAAGCAGCAAGAGAAAAGGAGACAGCTACCTACAAAGGAGTTCCTATAAGACTATCAGCTGATTCTCAAAATGAACCTTGTGGGCAAGAAGGGGCTGGAAAGAAGTATTCAAAGTCATGAAAGGCAAGAACCTACATCCAAGATTACTCTACCCAGCAAAGCTATCATTTAGAAAGGAAGGGCAGATAGAGTGCTTCCCAGATAAGGTCAAGTTAAATGACTTCATTATTACCAAGCCCTCATTATATGAAATGTTAAAGGGACTAGCTAAGAAAAAGATAAAAACTATGAACAGTAAAATGACAACAAACAACTATCAACAACTAACTGAACTTAAGAAAAACAAAAACAAACTAAGCAAACAACTAGAACAGGAACAGAATCACAGAAATGGAGATCACATGGAGGGTTATCAGTGGGGAAGGGGAAGGAGGAGAATGGGGGAAAAGGTACAGGGAATAAGAAGCATAAATAAATGGTAGGTACAGAATAGAGAGGGGGAGGTTAAGAATAGTATAGGAAAGGTAGAAGCCAAAGAACTTATATGTATGACCCATGGATATGAACTAAGGTGGGGCAATGCTGGTGGGAGGGGTGGTGCAAGGTGGAGGGGAATAAAGATTAGAAAATAATCAGGACAACTCTAATAGCATAATCAATAAAATATACTTTAAAAATAGTTACTATGGTGCATTATTAAAATAAATGAATTAATATTGATACATTATTATTAACTAAATTCCACAGTTTATTCATATTTTCTTATTTTTTTCCCCTAATGTCCTTTTTCTGTTCCAGGGTCATATCCAGGATATCACAGTACACTTGGTTTTTATGTGTCTTTAGGTTCCTCTTGGCTCTGGCAGTTAAACTTTCTTTGTTTTTGATGATTTCAACAGTTTTTAGGAAAGCTGATCAGATACTTCGTAGGATCTCACAGTACTGGAATTTTTCTGGTATTTTTCTCATGGTTAGATTGGGGTTATGAATTACTAGGAAAAAGACCACAGAGGAAAAGTGCAGCTTTGATCATATGATACGAACCGTACATACTATCAATATGATATATGACTGTTGATGTTGGCCTTAATAACCTGGCTAAGGCAGTTTCACATTTCTACTCTGTAACGTTACTTTGTTTTCTGCCTTTCCATACTGTACCCTTTAAAGAAATCACTATAAGTAGCTCAAGAACCTTGAGGTGGAGCAACTACATAAATTATTTAAAATTCTTCTTCACTGGATATTTGTCTCCTTTCCCTCATTTATCAACGTATTCAATTGTTTTGTTTATTATCACCATGGACTCATAGATATTTATTCTATACTTTGGGGTATAGTCCAACACTAATTTACTTATTTTGCTGTACAAATTGTTCCAACTTTGGTCATTGGAAACTCTTTCAGTTGGTTCCTGTGCTCCTTTGACATACCTCCAATATTTTTATGTTGTTGTTTGTAGCACTTCCTTATTTTTTGGCACTACAAAATACCCAAGGCTCATCTTGTATAATTCCTGCCCCCGGTGCTAGAATCAACCATTTCTCTAAGGAGCCCTGGTTACTTTTATTCGGGAATGGTATTAGAAACTAAGATCTGGGTGCCAAACATGCTTGTTGCCCCTGGAGTGTCACTTCCTTTAGACCCTCTCAGCTGAGAAAAAAATTTTAATACTAACCTGTGTACATACACATATCTATAAATATTTCCATATGTAGTCATCCATGTATTAAGTTAAACATGAGTTCATACTGTCTCCAACTATAAACCATTATCATATGGATCATTCTGTTTCCCCTCTTTGCTTATCTGTAAATTCCATGGGTGAGAAACCTGGCTCCCACCATCTGCTATCCATTTACTTAACTGCTCCATTTCATTTTACATGTATAATATCAGAATTGTTAACCTGTACCTCCAGTTACACAATCACATCAACTTGGGTACAGTGATTATGTGTAGTTCTGTTTGCCTCTCTATTGCTTCCACATTCCACACATTTCCATAGATATTTAGGTCAGCACCTTTTCCCTCATACTTTCACTGAGGTTGCTTCATATATTTGTAACACAGTTAGATTCTCTTGTCAGCCACATTCCTTCCTGGGGTTCCCCAACCTCCTAAATAATTTTTTAATATTTGTTTACATCAAGGGTCATTTTTCATGTTGTACAGTTACAGGTTTTGACAGATTCATTTCTTGCATTCACTATTACATTATCATAAAGAACAATTTTACTGCCCTAAAAATCCTCCGTGCTTCATCTATTCCTCTCTCTACCATTTACCCAAACTCTTGGCAAGTATTGATCATTTACTGTTGCTGTAGTTTTGTATTTACCAAAATGTCATATAATTGAAATCACAGAATACATAGTCTTCTCATATTGGCTTATTTCATTTATTAAAATGCATTTATAGCCCCTCTATGTCTTTTTCTAGCTTTATAGCTTATTTCTTTTTATTGCTGAATTATATTCCATTGTACAGGGTCCAGCAGAAGTAAGGTTTACTTGAGTGTGGTTGGTAGGGTACGAGAATGTCTCGCACAAGATGGAGAACAATTTGAATATTTCACCTAAAATGTTATATGGTGTGCTTGAGTGTGACATTGTTATGTTACAGAGTTATATGCTTATGCTTTTGTAATAAAAAAGGGACATTATTCGTGCCAGACCCTGTATAGCTGTAGCACAGGTGAATGTTTCATTCATCTATAGAACATCTTGATTGCAGGTTTTTTGGCAATTATGAATAAAACTGCTGGCTTTTCATTCACATGCTGGGTTTTGTATAAATATAGGTTTTCAAATCAATTGTGGTAAATAACTAGAAGTGCAATTATGGAATCATATGGTAAAACAATGTTAAACTTTGTAAGAGACTGTCAAACTAACTTCCAAAGAGGTTGTATCATTTTGTATTCTCACCAGTAACGGATATGAGTTCTTGTTTGTTGAAATCCTCAATAGCATTTGTTACTGTCAATTTTACTGTGAGTTTTTAAGATATTCTAATAGGTGTATAATGTCATCTCATTATTGTTTTATTCTGCAGTTCCCTTATGACAAATAATGGTGAGCTCCTTTTTATATGCTTATTTGACATGCACATATATTTTTTTGGAAGATGTCTGTTCTTTTGTCCATTTTACTACCGGCGAGTTTTAGAAGTTCTTTGTGTATTTTGGATACAAGTCCTTTATTAGGCATGTGTTTTGAAAATATTTTCTTCCAGTCTGTGGCTTCTTTTTTGATTCTTTTAAAAGTATCTTTCACAGAGAAGTTTATTATTTTAATGAAGTCTGATTTATTATTTTTGTCTCATAAATTATGCTTTTGGTGTTATATCTATCACTGCGTCACTAAACACAAGGTCACTTAGATTTTCTCCTGTTTTCTTCTACAAGTTTTATGGTATAATGTTTTGCGTTTGAATCTACAATATATTTTGAGTTAATTTTTGGAGAATGTAAAATCTGTGTCTAGATTCATTTTTTTGGCACGTTGATATCCAGTTGTTCAGCATGATTTGATGAAAAGACTATGCTTTCTCCATTTAATTGCCTTTGCTCCCTTGTCAAAGATCAGTTCGCTATAACTGTGTGAGTCTATTTCTGGATTCTTTATTCTGCTCAATTGGCCATGTGTCTTTGAAGTGGAGTAGTGTCAACTTTGTAGTTGTTCTTCAGTACTGTGTTAGATATTCTGGATCTTTTATCTTCCTAGAAACATAGAATCAGTTTGTCTATATCCACAAAATAGGTTGCTGGGATTTTGGTGAGACTGTGTGGAATCTACATATTAATATGGGAAAAATTGACACCTTAATATTAAGTCATCCAATCAATAAACACTGGACATCTCTGAATTTATTTAGATCTTAATTTTTCATCAGGATTTTGTAGTTTCCTGTGTATAGGTGCTGTACAAATTCACTTACATTTATATCTAATTATTTCACTATTTTGTGGTGCTATTGTAAAAGGTGAAAGATTTATACTATCTGAAGAGAAACCGGAGTATGTGGTGCTATTGTAAATAGTGGTTTTATTTCAATTTCAATTCTTAATTTCTTGGTATTCAGGAAAACAGTTGACTTTCTCCAATCTTGCTATACTCACTTATTAGTTCCAGAAGTTGTTTTAGGGTCATTGTTTGGGATTCTCCATATAGAACTACATGTCATCTATGAACAGAGATGGTTTATACTTCCCTTTCCATATGTGTGCTTTTCATTTCCTTTTCGTATTTTATTTCGTTATTTAGCATTTCCAGTACAATATTTTAAGAAGTGGGGAGAGGAGATACCTTTGCCTTATTTCTGATCAAAGGGGAAAGCGTCCAGTCTCTCATCATTAAGTATGTCAAACACGCAGTCCTGAGAATTTACGCATTTTGAGTGCAGCTCCGTGTGATTCCCGTGCGGGCAAGTGTGGATCATGTCTGTGGAATGGGAGCTCTCTAATGGGAATTTGGCAAAAATGTATCTCAGAATATTCTGGCTTGCTGAGCCCTGTTTAATATATTATCCTGGTCCTGTCTGCCACCGGACCTGAATTTATATCCTAATGCTCTGCTAATGAGTAAACCTATCCCTGTTCTGCTTAATCCCATGAATAATCAATCCAATGTAAATATGTCCTAAAGCCTCTAATAAAAACCCCGGCTGAGCTACCCACGAGGTCTTTTTCCCAAGATGGAGGTGGAGGGAAAGACCCGTGACAGCCGGATTCTTATCTCCAAGCGTGTCTCTGGGTAAGATTGATTCACGCGCCAGGGTACGGTCCCCCAAAGGATTTCGCTGGTACGAAATCCTAGCGTCATGTCAGCTCTTGGGTTTGTAGATATTCTTTATCAAGTTGAGGATGTTCACCTCTTTTCTTAGTTTGATGAGAATTCGTGACATTAATGATGTTGAAGTTTGTCAAGTACTTTTTCTATATCAATTGAAATAATGATATGCTGTTTTTCTTTAGTCTGCTGATGTGGTGGATTACGTTAGCTGAGTTTGAAATGTTGAACCAGTTGTGGATACCTGCAATAAATTCCACATGTTCATAATATAGAATTCTTTTGATGCATTGTTGGATTTCATTTTCTAATACTTTGATTTTTAAATAAAAATATTTCAATCAACTATTTTGATCTTCCTAATATTTAGGAATTTTGCATCTATGATCTTGAGAGAGAATGGTCATTAGTTTTTCTTTATTGTAATATCTTTATCTGGTTTTGGTATTAAGCTAAGGCTGGTTCTCATAAAATGAGTCAGAAAATGTTCCCTTTGCTTCTAAATATTTTAGAGAATGAGTATCATTTTATATGATTTCACTTTTACCCATCTCTCTTACATATCGATTATACTTGTTTGTTTATCGTTTAGTGGTTGGCCTAGAGTTTGCAATATATTCAATACATTTACAACTAATCCAAGTTGACTTTCAAATAACACTATACCACTTCACAAGGAGTGCAGATACATTATAATAGTTACATAAATTAAATACTAATTCCTCCTTCCTATACCTTATAACATTCCTGTCATTCATTTCACTTATCCATATACTAAATTACCTAACATGTTGCTATTATTACTTTGAACAATTATCTTTTAGATCACTTTAAAAAAAATTAAAGACTTTAACTTCAGGTATTCCTCTCTGTGCTCTTCCCTTCTTTACAGAGATCTGTTTTTTTAACCTATATCATTTTTCTTCTCTCTGAAGAACTTAAAAAACAAAAACAAAAAACAAAACATTTCTTGTAAGGCAGGTTTACTGGCAACAAATTCCTTCAGTTTTTGTTTGTCTGATAAAATCTTTTTCCTTCACTTTTGAAGGACACTTTTGTTGAATATAGAATGCTAAGTAGGTGGGATTTTTTTTTCAATACTTTAAATATTTCATGCCATTGTCTTCTTGCTTGCAGGGTATCTGATGAGAAATCCAATACAATTCTATCTTTGTTTCTCTACAAGCAAAGAGTTTTTTTTCTTCTTCCTGGCTATTTTCAACATTTTCTTCATCTTCCATTTTCTGTCTTTGAACATGATAAGCTCAGGTATATATTTTTTTGGTAGTTATCCTGCTTGGTGTTCTGCTAAGATCCTGTACCAATGGTTTGGTATCTGTTAGTAATTTTGGAAAATTATTGGTCATCATTACTTCAGACATTTCTTCTGCTCCTTTCTCTCTTATCCTTCTGGTATTCCAATAATGGGTATGTTATACCTTTTGAAATTGTCACATGGTTCTTGGATATTCTGTTCATTTTTTTGTTTTAACTACAAGTATGTATTGACAGATCAGAGAATACAGTTTTTTATTTTTTTTCAACATTTTTTATTAATTTTTTGGTTTAATTAGTTATTTGCATCCTCTCCCCTCCTCCCTCCCTTCCCCTCCCGTACCAGCTCCCCCCCAGCCTCCCTCCTCCCCCTTAGTTCTGTCCATATGTCCTCTACAGTGATTCCTGAAAACTCTTCTCCCCATTGTCCCCTCCCCACTCTCCCCGTCTATTGTTAGACTGTTCTTAATTTCAGTGTCTCTGGTTATGTTTTGCTTGCTTTCTGCTTTTGTTGGTTATGATCCGGTTAAAGGTGAGATCATATGGTATTTGTCCCTCACTGTCTGGCTTACTTCACTTAGCATAATGTTCTCCAGTTCCATCCATGCTGTTGCAAAGGGTATTAGCTCCTTCTTCCTCTCTGCTGCGTAGAATTCCATTGTGTAAATGTACCATAGTTTCTTGATCCATTCATTTGTAGATGGGCACCTAGGTTGTTTCCAGCACTTAGCTATTGTGAATTGTGCTGCTATGAACATAGGAGTGCAAAGGTTCTTTTGAATTGGTTTTTCAGGATTCTTAGGGTATAAACCCAGTAGTGGAA
>PVJI01024038.1:0-22563 GCA_004026765.1 Micronycteris hirsuta
TCTCCCTGCAACCACTAAGCATCCTTTTAACCACCCTGAAGCTCTCTCACATGCCTTGGACCAAATGGAAACAATAAAGCTTGTGCAGCAAAAATAATAAAAATAATTTAATTAGTGATTTCATTTAATTAGTGATTTCATTAGTGGATACCTGATCAAAGATACTCTGTAAATTATATTATTTTTCCAATTTGCTAGCTAATAACTGGTGTTTCAATACTTCTTACTAGGTAATTTGTCTTTTCCCATTAATTTTAAAAATAAAATTTATATATATTCTGTTGGCTCCTCTACTAAATCTCTAAATGTTGGAATTGTGGTCTTAATCATGGACCTCTTTGCTTTTCTTTGTAGGTGTAGAACTTTAGGGGTTTTAAACATGATTTTCATGCTAATCATTAACAAATTTATGTCTCCACGCCAGGTGTTGGCACTGTTTGCCACACAGGACATATTCAACTTTCCACTTTATGTCTCTACATATTAAAATGAGGTCCTTTATTTTGCCCAGAAACTTGGTTCCACCTAAAGCATTCCTCTACCTCACGAATGAGCAGCACCATACACAAAATATTCCAAGCTAGAAATTTAGAGGACTCATCTTTGAGACAACTATTTATTAATGACTCTTCCTCATTCACATCTAACTGTTCAGTACAGGCTGTGTGTCCTGCCCAAGAATTATCCAAACATTGTAAGTTGATGACTGTATCCTAAACAACCTGCAATTACCCACGTTTTTGCAAGTCATGTCATTTTTTTTTTTTTCACAAAACAACTGGAGCTCTGAAAAGTCACTGATGGACTAAATACTATAGGGACTAAAAAAATACTATTCCTCTCACCTCCTAAGCTCTTCTAGCTGGGCTAATAATCAAATTAACAGAGCCCAATTAACAGGAGAAAATGTCCAAAGTTTATTATTTGAATGCACATTCAGGGGTTCCATATAAAAATAAGACCTGAAACACATTGAGTAGTTGAGGTTTATATGTCATTATAGAAAAAGGAAAGGGTAGGGTTTGAGATTTTTTTAAGGAAATAGGCAATCTACAGATAGTTGAGAAAGAACAGAACACACACAGTAGGGTAACTCTTCTTTGGCAACTCAGAAACAGTAGGACACGTTTGTGTGTGTGGTGGGGGCGGGGGTGGGGGAGGGTGGAGGTGATCTAGTTAACAGACCCATCCTTGTATCCACTATACCTCAGCAGGAAAGGAGGAGGGTCAAAGGTTCTTTTTGAGTCTTTTGCTTCTTAACGACCAGCTTGAAGTCCGTAACCCAAAAGGCAGTTTTATGGTGGTAAATCTTTGGCCCCTTTACTACTTTGCCAGAATAACTATTTTTTTCTTCATCACCAGAAAAGTATTTCTTAAAAATCACCACACAAAGCTGTGCAGAGTAACTAAATTAAGTAGGGGTTTTGTTTTAGGTAAAAATACAGGAAAAATGTTATCGATGGACATTAATTTTTTAAGTTTTTATAACCATCCTCTCACATAGTAGATATTTTTAACACCCTTTCACAAACCTGATATTTGAGACTTGAAACAGTAAGCTAACTTCTCAAAGTCCATTGACAGACTACCAGGTTGGCCCTTTCCACAATATTATGTCATGTCCCTTAAAAACCTGCTGAAGATTTAATGAAAAATCAGAAACATTCTAAGTTTCCAGTGGAGTTCTTAGCATGTGCAATCTCACCAAAGCTTTTACAGCTTTAACCACAGTTATGCTTCAGTGACCGATCTCTTCACCCAATACCTGCACCTACTTTAACACAAAACAGTCTAGAAGTTAACAAGACTAAGAACTCCTCTCATTGTAGCTCTGACCTCTCAAGCGGATTCCCTATAGCCCACAAATATCTCAAATTCAGAATATTAGTCTCCAAATTTTTATTATAATTTTAGTTGCAGGAGAACATGTACAGAGGTTATTTTGTCACAGTGGTTAACCCTGTATGTTAACATGGCTCTTTTATAGCAAAGAGACAAGCAGTGACACATGAGTGTGTAGCCCAAAATTTGACATTCCCAAGGAGGAAGAGGATGAGAAGATAAGTTTCTTTTTGAGTCTAAACTTGCTTTCCATTGTTTAGGTTATTTTCAATTGTGAGTTAGAACAGTTTTCCAAACTTCACTAAAAATGACTTGGGTCATTTTAAAAGTTCAGAATTATTTTCCTTGGAAATGCTAACCCAGTGAGCTGAAATGGGACTTGGAAAACTTGTATTTTTAGCAACTATGCTAAGTGGTTATTTACTTCCAGAAAACAATTGTGAAATATTTTGTAGTCTATACAGAAGCTAGGCAATGAACATATAATAAGTATATTATTTCTGTAAGAGTAGAAGATTTTGTTGAAATAGCTATTTAAATGCAGCATTTATTAAGAAGATAACATTTAGTGCTTTGGAGCTTCTAAATATCGGAGCTTTGGAGGAGTCCTATCTTACTCTGTGGATAACATTCACTGTTGAATTGAGAGCGTCCACACTCTGAGGACGCTCCCTGTGGGAGGAGGTCCAAGTGTCTCTCGGTGGCTCTGCTGCCACACCTTTTAGCATTTTTACATAATAACTTTTAGCTTAACGCTTGCAGTGTACGAAAACTGTTTTGATATTTTCCAAGGGATTTTCCAATAATTATTCCTGCCTAAAGTGCAGGAAGAGAAATGTCTCGCTGTCCACCCTATGGTGACAGAGCCGGCATCACCTATCTTATCAAGTGGCTAACGGTTGGCATCATCTGACTTACTCTGTGGGTAACAACATGTCACTCTTCATTTCACTTCATTGAATCATTGGTGGAAACTGCTTTCATTGAATCATTGGTGGAAACTGCTTTCATTGCATATTCGCTGTAAATTCAACAAAACAGATTATCACATTCCAGGGTATTATGTTGAATACAGATATCATTATTGCTTTCTAGAGCTACACTTTTAACACACAAACATAAATAAAAGAATTAAAAATGTTTATATAGATATGGAATTAGTACTACCATGTATAATGTGCATCTTTCTTTTTCCCTCAAAAATTTGGGCAAAAAAGCGAGCATTATACATGGCAAAGTATGATACTTTAATATATTTAAAGTTAACATTACAGAAGAAGGCTTCTGAGTTGATTTTTTGGAAACCTTCAGTTCATGGCTTCTAAATTTATCTTGGTTATCTATGAAACTCCAGACAAGCACTATTAAAATTATAAAGAAAAGTAATAATGTACAAAAATATCAAAATAAATCTTACAAATAAATGACAAAATAAATAGATGATCTAACCTAACAGAAAAAGAAGAAACTCTAATGACCAATAAAAAATGACATGAGGTATCCTGGCTGGTGTAGCTCAGTGGATTGAGCGCGGACTGGGAACCAAGCAGTCCCGGTTCAATTCCCAGTCAGGGCACATGCCTGGGTTGCGGGCCAGGTCCCCGTGAGGGCCATGTGAGAGCAACCATACATTGCTGTTTCTCTCCCTCTCTTTCCCCCTTCCTTCCCCTCTTTCTAAAAATAAATAAAAATAAAATCTTAAAAAAAAAATGACATGAGGCTCAAACCTATTAGTATTTAGGGAGATACAACTCAAAATCACATGACTTTCTATTTTTCATTCATTAGCTTGATGATTTCTAAAATAATACCCACTTCTGAAAAATAATAAATATGTTACTCTAATCTACAGAGTAATTTAGTGATATCTAGTATAATTAGGATGAATATAAAATGTGTTAGTAAATTGACTTTTTTAGAATAAAACAATATAATAAAATAGATAAATTTATGTGGTTTTTAATATACTTATTGTCTGACAATTGTTTTTACTGTATTGATTGGCCTATAAATAGCCTTGTTCAAAATTTTTTCTAAAAATGAAACTCTTTAAAAATTTAAAACCATAATTGTATATCTTGAAGCAAAAAACCACTTTTTCTATTTAAACATTAAAAATAGTAAGTAAAATAATTATTGTGGAACATATTTATATACTTAATGCAGTTTGTTAGCCATCATAATCTCTGATTATTTTCCAAAAATATATATTTTAACATAATTTATTACTAATTTTTATTAAATTATCTGCAGTCATTTCCAAAGTTTACATGTCATCACCAACACAGTTATCATCAGCGTTTAGCTTTTGAACTGGATTTTAAAGGCAACTTAAATGTTGCCAAATGTTTCACTTCTAGCAGAATAAACTTTCAAAGTATTCATTTTGGTTTATGTTATTGGGTTTTTAATTGAACCACTTTTGGACCTAATTCTCTAGACATGAAATATCTATATGGTATTACTCAACTGTTTTTGAATTTCCTCTACTATTAATAAAGCTAATATTAACATCTCTTGCTACATATTTTATAAGTGCAGAAAATATTTGGAATAAAACATAATACTATTTAAGAAATCAGTAATTTGATCTAAATAAAAACCATGTTTCTTAGTGATATTCTTACATACTTTCTGCAGATATACATGTTAAACTTGGGAAAATGACATCTTCAGGCAGTTTCCTTAAAATAACTATTAACTTTAGAAATAGCAGCTAGTCTTGTTTTCCAGTGTTACCTTTACAACCACATAGAGAATTAAAAAAGCTAATGGACGTATTGTACAGGATTTATGGTTGACACATACTTTCTCGAAAGGGAAATTTAGTGTTTAGTTTTCATTAAACATGCACTTTTATTTTTTAACTCCCTGCTCAAATATTATTTCAAACTAAATAAATTAACAAGAAACTCAGTAAATAGTTCTAGGTGTCTGAGAGATGACAAAGAAATCACTGTAGCAAGATAACTACCATGCTTGGCTTCTTTTCCACTGCATATTATTCACATACACCTAACCTTGGGTTCCCTCTGTTTTCCCCAAATCCAGCATTTGGTGGCCTACCAGTTTCACATAAGTGGGCAGTGTGAAAAATTATGTCAAACACTTTCCTTACGTCAACTCAAGATTGGAAAGAGCTGCATGTCCCTAGCCACTTCTGACGCCATGCTCATTGTGTGACCACCAAGAACTCTGTGTGCTGTCCTTGAGAGGAAAGCATTAGTCATGTTTTTTTTAATGGGTGAGAAGAAAAATAAAGCCAATTTTCAAATTTAACTCCCTATTGAGGTTAAAAGTCTTTTAACATATCATTCGTTTCATATTCTCACAGATTCATGACAAAAGCTGGAACTATTATACAAAAGGGACATTTAACATATCCATGTTAGTTTTTATCAATGCAATTTATAATAATATTTCATTAAAAAAGAAAAATCCAGGACATATGTTAAGCTAATCAGGATGTGTAGACAAGAGAAGGATGCTTGGTCTCCCCAAAACTGAAATTATACAAACCCTGAAATACAGCTCTTCCTTTTGTATATATTCAGTACAGATTCTTACACATGTGTGCCTTGAAGAATAGAGAAAGGTTTTCATAACAGCATTTGGGCAAACACAGCATGAAACAAGATGGAATACAAAACCCTGGGATGTACAGTTTTAATATGCATAGTTCTCAGCAAGAGTATTAAGTGGAAAAAAAAGAAGACAATACTATCCACATCAATATTAAAACTCACAAAACACTAATAAGTGTTATTTATAAACCTATGTATTTAATGAAACTATAAAAACATGAAGACAAAGCTAAGTGACAGATTCATATGGTTTACACCTCTGAAAAGGGAGGAATGAAATGAACGGAAAGAGATGTGTGTGTTCCAATTATAACTGAACGTAATGTAGATAGAGCAAGATATGCATTCATAGTTGCTGCTTCTGGGTAGAGGTAAATAGATTTATATGATATGATATGATATGATATGATATGATATTATTATATTATGTTATATTAATTATATTACATATTTTTTAAATTTCACTCAAAAAGGTAAATGATTTCATAATGATCAATTTTCAGTTGAATTTAAAATGATCTTCTTACATATTTATTTGCTTTAAAAAACTTCCTGACCCCATTGTCACCTCCAAGGGGTTCCAAAAAGGGAAATTAGAAAAGGTGGTACTTTATTAAAGAAAACCTTTTTATAAATATCAGTGTGAAACAAAATATATAATCAGCACACTACTGCTCTTGACACATTATAAATAATCATACAGTACAAAGAAAGAAGGATATAGGAAGAATTTAACTTAGAAATCAGGAAATAATTATCATGTTTAACAATGTGAAATATCTTCTTTAAAAAATTGCAGAATTTACATTATTATAGTGAGAAATGATCAAAACATGTTAATAAAAATCAATATAAGCTTTATGGAAACAATGAATACTTACTTGCCTGTCTTTTGAAATAAAAAAAAAGATGTGAATAGCAACCTTCATGCAAATTAACTATACTTTAGTCTACACTAATTTAGTTACACTAATTAAGAGAACTAAAGCTTAGTTCTCTCCAGTGATAATAGATGAGTTATAATGAATGTCAAAATCCTACTTTACTAAATTAGCTTTGGAATCATATCCCCGGTTTTCTTTATTTTGAGAAAGATCATTTTAATAAGTAGAGAGGAGAAAGATTGTAGATTTGTATAATTTCAATAGAACATGTTTAATCTTCAAAATCTGATAAGAACTTTCTATTCCATAAAACACCGTAAGAGAAAACTGTGAATCTGGCTAGCCACACATGTCAAAGAGCTGATGAGGTTGCAAATCACATATACCTCACTCTCGAGGTATTATACCACTGATAATGCTTAGCACTTGCATAGTGTTTTCTAGCTTCAAAGAGCCTAAAAACTTTAACTAATTAATCCTTACACTACCCAGTGAGATAGTGATAAGAAACCCCTTGAAGAGAAAAATCTAACTATATAATTCACACTTGTTTATATAGAATTCAGCATACATGCCATGTTGTTTTTTCTATCTTTCTATTTCAATAAATCTGGAGAAATGATACCCATATGTGCATATATGACACATAGCTATCCGCTGTGAATAAAATGATGTATGTTGCACTCAATCTACAACTAAACGCTAACAAAGAAAGATATATGTACAACCAACACATGAAGAACATCTGGTATGTTCTGCTCTGTTTTCTTTCCTCATTCATTTTACATCTTGTTCTCAGCTATTCCAGAGTGGACTTGTTAGATTTAAGTAGGCTAAAACTTTTGCACAAAAGATATACATTCTCTTGTTAATTTTTGAATTATCTGCTATCATTCTAAAGTAAAGTGTTATAAAATTAAAAGCCTATAAATTATGCTGAGTGTAAGAGAATACCATATGGGAAAGCTTCACTCAAAGGAAAGAATATTTACCTAGTGTATTAAGAATTTTTTCTACTAGGATTCCCTTCTCTCTGCAGGTAGCTGGCTATAGCAGTCTACCAAAACAAATCTATTCCTGCAGTAAAGGCCAACACAGGGGCCCTCCGGAGAGAGCACTTTCTGCCTGAAAAGTGCTCTACAACCTTTTTGCTGAAATAAGAGAGATCCTTATCCAGTTTTCTTGCTTAACTACAAATTTATTTAAATTTAACCCCTTTCAACAAAAGTAAAATAAAATAAAATATTATTCTAAAATATTATTCCCTTCTCCATTTCAAAGAAATCCCACTTACCTTCAAATTGTGTGGCCCTTCTCTAATCTCTATTAACATCTGAAATCACATACCTACACGTATACAAAAGGAGCCGTACAATTGAAAGACCATCCCATTTCATGTGCTCTGTTTTTTTAATTCTTTAGAGTACTAACTGCATTCTGGTTATGGTTATCATTCAATGGATGATCTATTTTACTAATATTCATAGGACATCATTGAAGTAAGTATGTACAATATGTGCACATGATTTATACATGCATACACATTCTCTGGAACTAAATTTATATACTTAAAATGGTTAGCTTTGTTGTTAGAGACAGATACTGACTAAACTTTAATTTTTATAAAAAGACTTATGTTCAAGTTCTAAGTATGTTTACATTTAAGTTTAGCTTAAATAGGATATTGAAAACAAATAGAATGAAAAAAAGACAAATTGAAAAGATTTTATTTTTTAGTGTAAATGATATATCAGGTAATTTCAGTTTTTCTTTAAATTAACAAAATTGCATGGGACTAAAGAGCTAATATGCTGTATTGATATATTGTTTGAGTTTCTACATAAAATAAGACTTAATTCATTAGCAATGAGAAATAAATTGAGTTTTTACCTGGATCTACCTTAAAACAATTGAGAGTGTTACTAAGTCCACATTCCTTTCAGTACAATAAAATTAATGTTTCTTTTCTTTTTCTCTTTCTCTCTCCTTCTCTATCCTAATAGAAACATGAAAAGACAGGATTGTAATATGAAACTGAGATAGCTTGTTTATTGAAATAGACACAAACATTTTTCCGCAGGAGACTAAGGTATCAGATTAATAGTAGAAATAATATAAGAATGTACACTGGTACACCACTGTAGAAAATAATAAACAGGTTCTTCAAAATGTTAAAAATAGAACTACCATATGAAGCAGCATATCCTTCAATTTTCCTTAAATTTCAGGATATGTATCTGAAGGAAATGAACTCACTATCTTAAAGAGATATCTGCACCCCAGTGTTCATCGCATCATTATTCACAATAGCCAAGACACGGAAACAGCCTAAGTGTCCAGTGACAGTAATTTTCTGATAAAGTAATTATGGACACATGCATACACAGTAGAATACTATTTAGCCATAAAAGGAAAAACTTGCTGCATTTTGTGACAGCATGGATGGACCTGGAGAATATTATATGAAGTGAAATAGAGTCAGACAAAGACAAATACTATACTTTGTCACAGATATGTGGAATCTTTAAAAGTCTGAACTCATAGAAACAGAAAGTTGAATGATGGTTTCCACAGGATTGGCGTTGGGAGAAATGGGGAAATTTGGTCAAAGGATACAAACTCTCAGTTTTAAGAAGAATAAGTTATGAGGATCTGATGCATAACACTGTGAGGGAACAGATTTTAAATGTTCTCACTATCCCCCATCCAAAAAAAAAACGATGTTAGTTTTCTGAGATGATAGATGTGTTGAGTAACCTTGTGGCCATCATTCTGCAATGTATGTGTGTATCCAGTCACATTGTACACATTAGACTTACATAATGTTATAGTTCAATACAGGTGAGGATATTGGAGACTATCAAAAGATATTTTATTTTATTTTTGATGTGTTTATTGATTTTTAGAGAGAGAGGAATGGAGAGAGAGAAAGAGACATTGATGTGAGAAACATTGATCAGCTACCTCTCATAGGCACCCAACTTGGGATTGAACCCACAACTTAGATATGTGCCCTGACAGGGAATTGAACCCTCGGCCTTTTGATGCACGAGATGACACTCCAACCAACTAAGCCACACCAGCCAGGGGTCAAAAGACTTTTTTAAAGAGTAGAAATAATAAAAGTGTTAGCATTTGTATTAATCAGGGGTCTCCAGAGAAATATAATTAGTCATGTGTGTGTGTGTGTGTGTGTGTGAGAGAGAGAGAGAAAGAGAGAGAATGAGAATTTATTTTAAGGAATTGACTCACACAGCTGTGAAGTTTTGGCAAGTCCAGAATCTACTGGGTAAACAAGCAGGCTGGAAACCCAAGGTAGTACTGCAGTTTGAATTCAAAGGCAGTCCACGGGTAAAATTTTCTCTTCTTCTAGGAAGGTCAGTTTTGCTCTGTTAAGGCCTTCAAGTAATCAGATGACACCCACACAATATTTTGAAAAGTAGCCTGTTTAATCCAAAGTTTATAATTTTATTGACATAAATACTAACCTCACCTAAAAACACTGTCACAGAAACATCTAGAATAATGTTTGACCTGGCCAAGCCAACATATAAAATCAACTAATTAAGCATTGTGACAGAGAAGATAATTTTTAAAGGTCTAATATGTATTGAAATATATATATGTATATATGTGTATATGTGTGCACACACATATAGTCTGATTTCACCTGTGTATTCAGAAACATTAATTCCCATAATAAAGAAAAGGTCACAACTTCCCTAACTCAGTCCAAGCTTTGTCATAGAAAGAAGAAACACATCTACTACTCATAACTTTAGAACTAGTCTCTCCACCAATAGATCACAACTCGAAAACATCTGCCCACACAGAGACACTGCTCTGGAAGGACATCACTGGACTTGGAGTTCGAACCCTAATGAATGGTCTTGAGACCTTTGAACTTCGTTAAACTAAATTCAAAACCTAAAGAAAGTTCTCTTTGTAAGAGGTGTTGGCTCTTCACTCAAACACTATATTCTGGATAATCCAACTTTGTGGAACATTTGGTTATGATATGGTTAAAAAAAACTGTACTGTACTGCAGACAATCAGGAAGATGTACTTCATGAAAAAGTACTAGGTGTAATATTATACTAACAGTCAAGTTTGTCTTAATTATAACCAATTAATCATTTCCACAAATCGTTTCCTGTTTTGAAATGCTTCATTTTTGAGTGTGGATTTATCTCTACAAATTATTATTCATTTTTGTGACTGTATGCCTGTATGAACCCTGCAACATTTGCTTGTGTGAGGTCAGACATGGAGAACTAATGCAAGGTCAATATCAAGACAGGAATTTGGGTCATGTGAGATGATTTTATCCCAGAGTAAAAGGGGACACTTTCTTTTCTCTGTGTCTCTTATTTATGATAAAGCAAGTTGCAAAATAATTTGTTACTTAACTTTGAGCAAACGAATGTGAAATTTTTTTCTGTTACTTCATTTATTTTTTAAATATATTTTATTGATTATGCTATTACAGTTGTCCCATTCCCCCCTTTATTCCTCTCTGCCCCGCACGCCCCCTCCAGCCTGCATTCTCCCCCTCAGTTCATGTTCATGGGTCATACATATAAATTCTTTGGCTACTCCATTTCCTATATATTCTTAATCTCCCTCTATCTATTTTGTACCTACCATTTATGCTTCTTATTCCCTGTACATTTTCTCCCATTCTCTATCCCCACTCCCTGCTGATAACCCTCCATGTGATCTCTACTTCTATGATTCAGTTCCTGTTCTAGTTGTTTGCTTAGTTTGTTTTTGTTTTTAGGTTCAGTTGTTGATAGTAATGAGTTCGTTGACATTTTAATGTTCATAGTTTTGTCATCTTTTTCTTAGATAAGTCTCTTTAACATTTCATATAATAAGGGCTTGGTGATGATGAACTCCTTGAACTTGACCTATTCTGGGAAGCACTTTATGTGCCCTTCCAATCTAAATGATAGCATTGCTGGATAGAGTAATCTTGGACATAGATGTGAATATTTTTTTATGTTAAGATGATATAATCACCCAAAACCTTCTTAGAGTTTTCACTCTATGTGGTGTCATAGTCATCATGTTAAGTGGTAAACACTGTGTAAAACAAGCAAGAGGATATTTGCATCAATATTTCTCCTCTTTACAACAAGAGTTTTTTAAAACTGTGATTGTGAAAATGATGCCTTCAAAGTTTAAAGCAAGGTAATGCCATTACAAAATAACAAAAACAAAACTTTGGCAAAAGTAGAGTAATTTTACCAGAAGATACGGCCCCAGTTTTTAGTGGAATGTGAACAGGAAGTAGAAACTTCTCATGGAGTAATATTCAGTAAGTCCTCATTACACTTTTTGACAATTGTCAAGATGTGTCCTTGGTGCCAATTACAGCTTTTAACATCATTTTTAAAAACTTTTTTCTTTATTTACAAGCTGTATCAAACTTCAATAACTTTCCTAACATTGTGCCTTTTTCTGAACCTTGTACAGGAGCATACAAAGTGTTATTGTAGGCTTACAAAAATACGAATAATACATGGGCAAATGAATCTCCATTTTGAATCTCCATTCCTACAATTTCTTCATCAATATTTGTATTTTTACTTAGAACACTGGCATTAAACTTTAGTTATATTTTCTTTAAACAGATACCAATTATGTTTTTTTTCTTTTAGTCAAAAAAACTTTGAAGCCTTTCCTGTTTTTTTTTTAAGTTCAAGTATATCATTCAGGAAATAGAAATTATAGTCATGCAGACATAATTTGCTGTTCGTTTCATCTTGAGCTCTGGGCTGGCAGCACTTTCCCTCTATGCACGTGAACACTTTGTCTCCCATATTGCCTCTGAAGATTGAGTAAAAAGGATTTTAGTGACATCACACCTCTTTTGAAAAGAGATCTCAAAACTAAGTTCTTCCATTCCGCTTTTGTACAAATCATGCGCAACCCAGCTGTATGACAAAGGTGATTCAAAAGTAACTGGATTGTTCATAATTCATATTCTCTTGGAGCTGAGAGTTTTCAAAAATATTAGCTAGAATCATCTGGATTTTGATAATATTAATAGAGATTATTATGATTTTTTTAATTGAGTAAGGTTTCTAATGTATCCCAATAATGTAAATATAATAGATAAAATATGAAAATTGAATAAATTTTAACTACTAGAATTAGTGAAATATATACAGTGCCATTTTTTGTCCAAATAAAAAGAAACAACTCCTAATGCATTTTTTTATCCTTTCTCTGCAATTATGCTAACAAGTATCATGCTGAGAAAGGATTAGACCTGATGGACAATCAAAGACAATGCTTCCTTCCTGGTAAAAAGGTGAGAAAAGATGTAGGCATCTAAGCTGCACTTATTGGGCAGAGCAGCAGGAGGCCCATATGACCAGTCAGTGAGCAAGAGCAGAGTTCGCTAAAGCAGAGAAACTGCCCAGTCACAATTGAAGGCTACACCGTGCCATCACGCATGTAACTTCTCCAACTTGGTGGGTAGAAGCTACACTGCCCACATCTCCCTGAGGGTTTGACTTAGTGTTCTTTCTTCAGCTTGGCAGCAATGACACCTGGCCAGGTAAAAACTCCTGGTGGGATGCAGCATTTGGCAGAGCAGCAGGACATGTGCACCTGAAAAATCTGAAGGAACAGAGTGCTTCCCTGGAAGAAAGAATCAGGAAGGGTGTAATCATTTAGTTCCATATTTAAAAAGCAAGAGAAAGCAAGATCTTAAAGGCAAGATTAAAATGTACCATTGTGTTCTCATAATGTGTGTTAACAAAATCTCTTGCTAATTTTAATAATATTGCTGAGTGATTATTTTTAAATATTTTTATATTTAAGTTAGTGTTTTATTCAGTATGACCTTCTGAAAATATTTTTCTTAATATCAAACTTTGAACCCTAAAAATCAGGTAAGATTTATCTTCTCTTTACTGCTAATTGTTGACATTATGTCAAAATTCAGTTCCAACATTTTTGAGATAATCGTTTAAATAGCATAATAGATATGTGTTAGCTTGCCCCATATATATTGTATAGTCTACTGATATTAGCATGAGAAAACCATACATCTCCAAATGAACTAATCATATAATACTAAGTAAACATGCCTAGTCTAAAGAATATGGGTTAGGTTACATTCCAAAAGGACAATGTGGAATAAAAACATGGTATCTTAGAAATGGGTGTCTAATACAATCATTTTAATGTACCTCCCAGAGATTGCTTTAAGGCAAAGGTGACCACAAGGCCAGTGGTAGATGGTTACAAGCTGTCTTCCCCAACATCTGTGTAAATACATTCAAAGAAGCAAAGGCTGCAGTTTCAAAAATTAAACCACAAAAAGGCTATATCTATAACTGTACACAAAATCGCCTTGTCTACCCCTTCTTACCCCCTACTACTTCTGGTGCTATTAAAGAAAAAGAATGTTTAAGGACCACCAAGGAGAAAAAGGGCAGAAAGAGGACATGGGAATAATTATTTTCAAGGGTGCCTTGAAAGAATCGTTATTCCTTCTATCTGTATTCTACAGAAGCAGAATCTGTGCATGAAAACCAAGCCAATGTGTCCAGACCATATATTCATAAAAATGGGTAGTTTCCATTGATAATTTTCTTATTGTCTTAATTGTAACAAGATTATTAAGTATTGCACATAGGAAAGATATGCTACAGTGTTGGTATTTGTGAACACTAAAACAGAAATCGTGGCTGCCCCTCTTCCAGCAAGAAGACTCAAAAAGCCCGTCTGTGTATCTTTAATGCATCAGTCTAAAATGGTTATGTATAATCAATCTTAAAGATAAATAATTCAGATTGTGATCCAAACAGCAAAACTACAAGTGAGTGTGAGGTTGTGGAGGGAGGCAGGAAAGTGATAGTGGCTATGGTGTATTTCAGTTTTTGAAAACTTAGGTAGCCTTTACAGAATCCCGTGTCAGAGGCATAATGTACAATTAAACCCCTACAAGGTAAAGATGAAAAATTACGACTTTGAGAATCTTCTAAGGACAGTAGAGGTGACATGTAGCAGTGCCAAGAACAAATTTATCTTGTTCCCAAATTCTGCTTTTTTTCCAAACCTACTGTATTTCTCCTGGCATTATTGATTCACAAATAAAAAATTTACTGACATCAGATAAATTTAAAAATAAAGTCCAGCAAAGTTAAAAACATAGCTTTTCTAAGTAACTGGCATCCTACTTTAACTCTACGCCAAAAGTCTGTAAAACTGACCATGATTTCTTCGGTTGACTAACTGCTCAGGGCCCAGTCTATTCCTTGCCAAAATACTACCACAGCGAACAGCACGTTTATTTAACCCATTCCATTGTGTTTACTTCCTCTGTAGCCTTATTATGTATTGCATTTGTTTAAACAGCTACATCCTTTTGATTTTAGAATCAGCTAGGAAATAAGAAATATGTGGTATAGTTTATTACATCTCTATGATCTGAGGAATTTTCACATTCCCATTTTCTTTTCTTTTTTTTTTTTTTTTGCTTGTTTTTGTTTTTCTATTTAATGGAATGGCAAAATAAAACCTTGTTCAAACAACTAGCTTCTTGTTCAGATTTTCAGGAATGCCTGGAGGCCCATGTGCAAAGCATCATCTTGAACCTGCAGGAACAGTCCTTCAGGACCCTGCTCCCCTCTGGCCTCTCTGTCTTGTACTTAAGCACGAGCAATGCAACTGCTAATTGCTGACCAGCCTTTATTTTACATTGTTTGAGATAGTCTTGTAGAGAACTACATGCCCCTCCCTGCTTATTAGAGGTTGAAATAAAAGTAAGCTGATGGTTTAAATCACGGTCTCTTAAAAGGGTAGCTCCATAGTTGCATAAAAGCCCCACAACTAAGACATGTCAGAAAAATTTCATGGAACTACCTACAAAAGTGACAGACCTACCTACCACAAAATTTTTTCTCTCCTCATTCTTCTGAGACCCACATTAATATCTTAAGTGGCAGTTTTAAAAAAGAAAGAAAAAAGATAGAGAAAAACAAAACAAGTATACTTTGACTAAAAACCAACCCAAATGCCATAAAACAAATGGAGAAAGCCACCTACACCTACAGGACAGTTAAAAATCACAGCCTAGAGAACGCCAGACAGGAATTCAGCTAAAGAGGAAATTAAAACCTGTAGAATCTCTGGCAGTCTGTAGATCTGGAACCTGAACATTTGCCGAGAATAGGAATAAGGCCTAGGGCTGTGTGATACCAGCATTCAACAGTTGAGTCCTCCACCTTTTGCCCTACTCTAGGGGAATGACATCTGGAATTAAGTATGACTTGTCACCATCTTTTACCAACCAAAAAATAGAGTGGTTCTATTCTACTGAATTAAATGCCTTGTACATGTATCCAACATCTACCTGATTAGAGTCCTATATCCCCTCTCATTTAGGAGAATCTCAGCTTAAAAATTGATTTGATCATGTGGTAGTTTTATTTTTAATTTTTTGAGGAACTTCCATACTGTTTTGCATAGTGGCTGTGCCAATTTAAATCCCCTACAATTTTACATCTGGGGAGATATCTGTAGGGAACAAAATCACTATCTCAAATATATATCTACACCCCATGTTTATTGTAGTATTATTTACAATGGCCAAGATGTGGAAAGAAACAACTGAATATTCATCAATGGTTGAATGGTCAAAAAAATGTGATGTATTAATTGGAATACACAATGGAATATTATTCAGCCACAAAAAAGGTGGAGATCCTACCATTTGCTACAACATGGATGCAAGTTGAGGGGGTTACACTAAGTGAAATAAATAAAACAGAGAAAGACAAATATTATATAATCCCACATATGCGGAATCTAAAAAATTCAACCCATAAATGTACAGAAAATATTAGTGATTGTTAGAAGTGGTGAGTGGGAAGTGGAGAAATCAGGTAAAAGTGGTCAAACATACACATTTCCAGTTATAGATAAGGATATAATACACAGCGTGGTGACTATAGTTAACAGTACTGTATTGTATATTTGAGAGCTGCTGAGAGAATGGGTCTAAAATGTTCTCATCATGGGAAAAATTACGTAACTATGTGAGGTGACAGATGTTAACTTATTGTGGTAATCATTTCACAGTACATACACATAAAAATTGTGCTGTTCAACTAAACTAATACAGTGTTATATGTCGATTATATCTTAATAAAATTGGAAAAAATAAAAATAATTGATTTGACTCTCAAACATTCTAGTCTTCAAATCATGCCTCATACCAATTTTAGTCAGTGTCTTCTTGCATAATTCTTAAATATGAAAGAACAATCAAGGATAGCCAGACATTTAAAGAAAGCTTCCAACACGCCCAAAAATGTCTAATATGCTAGAACAACACACAGAAAGCCTCTGCCTTCATGGAAGCTAGTATTTAAAAAGAACCTAAAGTATCTGCTAAAGTATTTTCAGGAAGAGAACATGGAGAAAGGAAGAGTGATACAGAAAATAACTGCGTTAAACTGTATTCTTCACATAGAAATTTATTTTTAAATTGTGTATGCATATTACTTGAAAGAAATAAATACATAAGTAAATATGTTTGCGTATACGTCATGCAGGGCAGTCCGTGGAGTCCCTGTTTGAGCCAACTCTGTTTTACTGCTCTTCCAGACCCTCTGGGAGGAGGCACTGCTGCAGCTCCCTGAGTGGCCAAACCGCGTGGCCAGAAAGTCAAAGGAGCAAAAAAAAAGCTTTGCTGTTATTTTTTTTTTTGTTTTGGTGATTATGATAGATTACTTTGAACTTTAGTAACAAATATTTGGTTCTGTCAAACTCAAAGTTAGAGAAATTAATCTGAATTGAATGAACAATGAGAATACATTTTATATCACTGTTTTATTATATTACTGTTTTATATTACTGTTAACACCCTTAATTCCTGAAGATATTTATTAGGTTTGTTCTAAATCCTTGTCCACCTGTTCCAATAACTTTGTGGCAGGTAATGTAGGTTGTTCAGTTTGATTATCTTTCTTTGAGGAGTTTTTTTCCTGTAAGTGTTTATGTTTGACGGTGAATTAATTTCTTCCTTTTTTTTTTTTTTTTTAAATCAGCTACTCTCTGCAATAAGGGGTTTTCAGGACAAGTCTCAAAGGTATCTCACCTTTTTGAAGCCACTGTACCCAGCAACAATGATGATCAGGGTTGCACCTTTAACTCTTAAGGTGAAAAACATTGGTTTAAGCCTTGTACCTGGTTGAAATCCATCAGCCTCAACGATTTTGGAGGAGTGAATGTAGACATTGATCAGCCCACACTTCTTTTACTAAATTACTTACACATTCAGGGCCCTAATATTAACCAAAGGATACCAGCACCTGGTGTGTGGTGGAGGGGCAAGGGGAGCAGAGTTTCAAAGGATTTATTCTAGCCTGTCTTCTCATTGATTTCCCAGAAATTCTGGTTATAGCCACAAATCTAGATAAAAGCACCCTTTAGTCTTTTCAATGGGACTATTTCTTGGTAGTTGTTATTAATTCCTGGAATCCTTATTTATATTTCACTGTGTTGGTTCCTTTAAGTTGATTTTGGAGGTGGAAAACTACCAACACTTGCTAGTTCACATCTTGGCATTGACAAGAAATCACATGTAGAAGGATTTATAAAGATATATCTCAAACTCCGTTTTTGTATAAATGTGTACAGCTCCATATTTTTGATTACTTATCATAAAATTATAGCCAGAGAGAACATAAAAATTAAGCAAAGAGTGGATTGTAGATTTTATAAAGTTAACATTGACCAAGAACAGATTCATTAGTCGTTTTGAGTTGGTTGCAATGTTGAAAACTTAGGGTACATGAGGATTCCAACAGATGACAGGAGTCACATATGGCACTTATTTTATTTCTGAAAGAAATATTTTCTCTTTTATATATTACCACTTCATAAAAAGTAAAATTACTGCAAATGACTCTGGGCCCTCCCCACATCACACTGTGAGTTCAAAACTTTAAAATATTGTTTATAAATCTGCCTAAAAAATAACAATTTTGAATCAAAAGCAAATAACTTAAAGTTAACTTAAGAAGTAACATTAATTATACTAAGAAAATTGCCAATTCTGTCCCAGTCTTGTACATTCTGAAGAAATCTCAAGTGTTTTACCATCTTGCTTACTCTGTAACTAAATCAGGTGATTTATGCAATATGTGTAACTTGTCAAATAAATTAACTGTACAAAAATGTGTCTCTTGCTTTCTCATTTACGCACTGTGATAAATGTTTTGAGCACATCAAGTGGACTGAATAAACATGTACTTTCACAGACATAGGAATGTTTATCTGTCTTAATTCTGAGAGTATGATAAAAATGAAAATATTAAGTTATTGAACGACAATTAAAAATATAATATCCAGTCCTATAAATATGCTCAATATTTAGAAAAAGTGTTTTTAATGTAGCTTTATTACATTACTGCACCTATTAAAATATAGCTTGTTAGCTGATATATTATATATTATAAATATATAGAATATATTTCTATAAAATATATTCTAGTGGATTAGAACGTGGCTGATGTGGTTCAATGGATTGAGTGCCAGACTCAAACCAAAGGGTCACCAGTTTGATTACCACTCTGGGTACATGCCTGGGCTGTGGGTCAGGTCCCCAGTAGGGGTGTACAAGAGGCACCCACACATTAACATTTCTCTCTTTCTCCCTCCCTTCCCCTCTTTCTAAAAATAAAGAAATAAAATCTTTAAAAAATTATAATTTAAAAAAAGACTTTTAGATGGCTCTATTGACCTATATATTTACATTTTCAAAAGTCAGATCATTAGCAAAATGATAAGATTTTGTTGAAATAAATATTTATAGTGAAATATATAAATATTATCTTAACACAAAGCAAAGTGCTAAAATCTTCTGAAGGAAATGATTGCTCATTATAGGAGAATGAAGCTTTAATACAATGGGAGCAAGTTTGTATTAACACCTTTAAAAATAAAGTTATATAGGAAAGATAATAATTGTCAATACATATAAGAGAGAATTCACTGATCTTAAGCTTTGGACAGCTTACAGTAACCTGAAGATCTCTAAGAGTTAGTTTCTCACCAAAAGTAAGGCTAGGAGTATCGCCCTGGCCAGTGTGGCTCACTTGATTTGAGCATCATCCTGTAAATGGAAAAGTTGTGGGTTTGATTCCTGGTCAGGGCACTTGCCTAGATTGCAGGTTCAATTCCCAATTGGGGCCTGCAGGAGAAAAAAACAATCAATGATTCCCTCTCACATTGATATTTCTCTCCCTCTCTCTCCTTTCTCTTCTCTCTAAAAACAGTAAGCATGCCCTTGGGTGAGGATAAAAATAAATAGATACATACATAAATAAATAAATAAATAAATAAATAAATAAATAAAGCTAAGAGTGCTTACTTCAAAGAGCCATTGTGTGGGTTTACAAAAATGGATGCACACAAAACTCAGAACATTGGCACTTGAGACATTAGTACATATTAGTGATTATTATTATTTGCATGGCTTATCATTGCAGATCTTAATTCTCAGTACTATATTTTTAAGACATTTATGTAAACTGAAGCAGATTTTGTTGAAAGATGACAGGGATAAAGTATCTAGCGACTAATCATGAAAGAAATAGCTAAAGGATGTTGCTGAATAGTCAACAAAATTATGTAAATATCAAATATTAGAACTGTACTAGCCTCAAAGAGCATATAGCCCAATCTCTTTATTTGAAATTAAACATGTGAAGAAATAGAGTAACCATGTCTTTAAATCATGGTGTCATACAGATAACAATCTAGCCAAATGCAGAACCAATTCCAATAGGAAGAAGTCCAGGGAGGAAGTTTCTATAGAGAGGTGTCCACAATTGAAAACCTATGGATAAAACAGCCAATGAACCTCCTCTCGCTTCAAGCATTCAACCAAAAATGGAGAGTCAACTTTCCATAATAAATGTAGTATACAATATAAGCCAAAGAATGAGAAATTGATATTGACTGTACAGTCATCCCTCGCTATATAGTGGTTCACTTATTGCGGCTTCACTGTATCATGAGGTTTTTTAAAAAAAAATATATCTAATTCTATATCGTGGAGTTTTCTCTATATCATGGGATTTTGCTGTATATAGGTGTTTATATAGTATTTATGATTTTAATTATTTTTGCCTAAAAAATTTAAAACAATATTAAAAATATAAAAATGTTAATTCAAACATATTAAAAGAATATTAAATCGAAATAAAATACAGTATGCATTTCATCAGCGGATGAATACCGTACTGTACACAATGGAAATGCAGTACTCCACTACTGCTTGCACGAGTTTGCCAGTGTGAGATTGTACATGGCACACTATTGGCTGATGGAATGGAAGGTGACCAACCACAGTACTGTGTTCTGTATCCTGGGCGCTGATTGGCTCAGTGACCATAGCATCAGTCTGTTTGTTCTCCTACACTGTACCCATATGTTCAGCATCTCTCCTTGTCCACTTCACATCAACATTTGATTGCTGTACATAGTGTTGCTCTGTAGTGTTATGTTTTTGTGAAATTTTCATAAAAGTTTGAATCTATTTCAAGCCCCACAATGCCACCCAAACATTCTGTGCCTTCTAAGGCTTCTGGCAGTAAACGGAAGAGCCAGAGGAATATGCTTACCATCAAAGAAAAGGTGGAACTTCTCGACATGTTAAAGGAAGGAAAAAGCTATGCGGCTGTAGGCCACCATTACAGGATCAACGAATCTACTGTTCGCTACATAAAGAAAGATGAGAAGAGTATTAGGTCCAAGGCAACAATGACTTTTAACAAGACCGCAAAGAGGGTGGTCACTTCCTGCAATAAGGCCATTGTGAGGGTGGAGTCTGCATTAGCCCTGTGGATAAATGACTGCAGGAAGAATATCTCACTGGATACCAACACCATCCAAACGAAGGCCAAAAAACTTTATGATAGCTTTGCGGAAAGCAAATACATTCACGACGGTGACCAGGATGAAAACGAGGATGACGATGCAGAAGCAGAACTGTAGAGTGCTTCTCCCACCAGACCAACCCCATCCAGTGCCAGCAAAGGCTGGTTTGACAAATTTCAGAGACACTTTGGACTCAAGAGCATTTCTCTGCGTGGAGAAGCTGCCTCTGCGGATGTCTACTCACAACCGTTGATGGATGAAGACCTGATGGAGATGACGAAGTCAGCAAGTGAAGAAGGGGATGAGGAACAAGATGAACTATGGGTTGGAGAAGAGGAGGAGGTGGGCCTAACACTCGATCGTCTTGCAACCATGGTCAGAATGGCCAAAAAACTTCAGCAAGTGCCTGAAGAATGGGACCCCCAGATGCTACGTTCGTTGCACTTTGGCATGTCAGTTTATAAAAACCTTCTCTCTCAGAAGAAAAAGCAGTGCCAGCAACTCCCCATAACTATGTTCATCACTTAGAGGAAGAGATCAGTTACGCCTATGCCTTTAGTGGAAATAGAAGTTACAGCCCAGGGCGAAGATACTGCCCCACCTGATGAAGCTCCTGATGAAGTGGTGCCTTCAGAAGAGCTGTAATGCTCTTCTTGGCTGTGCAGTACATTCATCTCATCGTCATCACCTTCATTGCCATCAGTACTACACAGCTACATAATTCATGATCTTCATCATTCAAGTTGTAGTATACTTCACTGGTGAATATCCATATGGAATTTTATATGTTGATAAAATTATGTAGGTTTAAGAGTGTAGAAAGTGTTTAAGAGCATATGAAGTGTTTATAAGAGTGTGGGAAAGGTTAATAAGAGAGTGGGAAAGGTTTATAGGAGTGTGGGAAGGGTTTATAAAGCCTTAAAATATATATACATAATAAAATAAATATAATGCCGCTACTTCGCAGATTTTTCACCTATTGCGAGTGTCTCTGGAATGTAACTCCCACGATAGGTGAGGGATCACTGTAATTTTTTTTACAATTTAAACTTGCAATTCTTTTTAAATGAAGTGTATTTAGCTTGCCTCCACAAATAAAATTAAAAGGCAGTAGGTACAGAGGAAATATTTGTTGGGTGATCATCAGGGAGGATGTGTTAGAGTAAAAATGTCAACCTGGCACTGGGAAAGAATTGATTAAAAGAATGGTAAGTAAGCCTCTGTTCTGTGTTGGATGCCAAACTGAATACTGTAGGGAATACGAAGATGAATAAAAACCAGATATTTAGGTAACATTCACCTAGGCAGGATGAGCAAAATGTTAGTTACCTCTACTATGATGT